>APFE030034983.1:230988-284820 GCA_000404065.3 Pinus taeda | reverse complement strand
TAGGATTTGGTAGTATAGATGGAGCAATCAACTTAGGTGAGAGCAAGAAACAAAAACAACAAATAAATGATGAATCTTGTGCAATTTATCAAGATGTTTATGAGATATTTTGAATTTTTTTATGAAAAATGTTACTTTTCTTAACATGTAGAAAGAGAAACACTTTGTTAGATATATAGTCAGAACCAACAAAAATAGCCTACTCTTAGGTCACCTTCATCTTTCGCCCAAACTATAACTCATGCTATATGATCAAAAAGAAAGTTGACATCAACATCAGTTAAAAATCTGCTTAAAAATATTTGAATCTCTTTCACACACACACACCCCAATAACCCACCCATGTGTAACCTCTAAATTACTAACCCCTAACCTTTTAATCTCTAACGTCTTAGATCCTATCCCCCTAATCCTTGACACCTTATCCCCATTCATCCTAATTAAGCCAAAAAACCCCTAACCCTTAAGCCCTAATCCCCAAACCCTTAAACAATAACTCTTTATCCCCTAATCCCCTAAACTATCAACCCTTAAGCCGAACTAACACCTTAATCCCTAAACCTAAACTCATTAAACCATAAACCCCTAATTTACAAAAAAAACTGTAATATAAAGATATATAATGAATAACTTATCAAGGGACAACTCGCCTTCAACGTGTCCAAAATATCTACAATGTTGTTCAATTGTTCTTGTTAAATGTATCCTCCTATCACAGCCCTATAATTTGGTACAAAGGAAATAACATTTTCCATCATCCATTTTTACTTACCAAACTTTCAATATTTATTATCTTCCGAAACCAGTCGCAAATTAACTGTTTGTGATGCAATTTGTAATGTCATTATATATATAAAAAATTAGTCGGATTTCTGCCATCCAAAGGTTATAGAGAGACATTGTATAACAACCAAAACAAATAACCTCCTCCACCATTGGTATTCTAACATTACTATGTTTGGCTTGGTTAGGCATTAGGAATCTAATGCTCATAGCATACACGTCATATATTCAACAAGTATAAGAATGCATCGGATATTCATCAAGTGTGTCAGATATCTGACGCACTTATGCACAGAGTCAAATATATGACACTAGTTTAGTTTTTAAAAAATACAATAAAATCCAAATAAAATATGATAATACAACCAATTTTATTAGTACTTTCAGAGGAAAGTGTCATATTTTTCGCTCAAATGTAGTAGTGGATAATTTAATGTAACGTAATTTAAAGCATAATGAAATTGAACGATGCTTATATTTTTCCCATGACTTTTGCAATGTCTTTTGTACCTATAGATGGACTTGATTGATCTTCTCAAAAAAAAAAATCTACCCTTAAGGCATCCCCTATAAGATCCTCCCTCACTCCTCCTTTTTGCTCATATGGAATATCCAATGGTGAAGGTGGAAAATATCCAAAACAAAGTCTTATTGACTACTTTTCTTTTCCCGCCTGTTTGTGGATGGAATGTTGTAGACCTCTTTAACTTCATGTCCATTTTCTCCCTTATTGTAGTCCAAATTTCACTAATAAATATGTCGTGCATGTCTAAAATGATGCTCCTTGGTATCCCAAAGTGCACCCAAGGCTATCCAATGAACAAGTTCATTATTTATTTCCCACTAATGGTCCTTTTACAATGCATCATACCACATATCTTGCTAAACCTATTAATTATCTAAACATGTAGTCATGTCCCTTTATGGTTGCTGGAAAAACTCCCACAAAGTCCATGGAAATGCTTTCCCAAGGATAAGTGGTGTTACGCAAAAATATCGTCACCATGATTATTTGCAGTTAGTATAGGTCTATCATCACTTATACTAGCCTCTTAAGCAAGTCTCAAACCTTAGCTCTTCATGTCAAGCTTTGCAAATAAGAGAAAGACATTGAAAATCAATATTACTCAGGTTCTACACTTTCTCCTACTTTTACCTACGGACCCGCACCCTTTGTTCATAATACCTACGTACCTGCACGCTCTGTCTATAAAGGGGTGGGTGCGTACCCCTGTAAAAGTAAAAAAGGCACAATTTTATCCTAAAAAACTCACTTTTGGGTTATTTCTAGATGTTTATAGAAGGATTTTGATGTGGATTGTTCACTCCAAGGTGGTTCATGCATCCTAAAAGAGAAGGAGCTAATCCCTTGATAGGAGGAGCTATCCCTTTGAAGGAGGGCATTATCCCTTTGAAGGAGGACCTAGTAACTTCCCTCCACTGCACTATAAATTAAGGCATTGGGTCAGTTGCTGGAGAGGTTAGAAGCTGAACATTTTGATGGTAAATGCTAATGGAATTAGGAATTCCTAGTTAAACTTGAGAGGAGAGATCACATACCTTTTGGTTTCATTGGGAAGTGAGTGAAACTTGTCAAAGTAGAGGAAACTTCTTGTCGGACCCTAGGAGGAGCTTGTACAGCATCAAGGCACATGTTGTAAAGTTCTTCTTCATTTGAATTAATACAATCAGATTCATTTTTCTCAACAAATTGTCTTATGTGGTTTGTTTCATAATCTCCTTGATTATTATGATGAATATGCTTTATGATATTGGCTTTTCAGGTGCTATTTAATTTGGTTTTCTTGTTTGTGTTTGCAGAATTACACTTCAAGGAAGCTCATTTGGAGCGAGGGAGCGAGGCTTCCACAAACTTGCATTGGACCCAAAGTAGGCCTAAAACACTTGTTTGCCTTTGTTTTTAATTGCATATTTAGAGAAAGATAGTTTTTGATTGGCTTGCTTGTCACTAGATATCTTTAGATACTAGGAAGGTCGATCTTGTCCGCAACCTTGACTCATTCTGTGTGACAGGAGGCGACCGAGTTGTCTGTGAGTTGTTCTTCAGAAACCCTAAACAACGATTGGCTGAGATAAAAATAACAATAGGGTAAAAGGATACGGTGAGAAAAGGCTCGCGTCGTAGGAAGAAGAGGTTTGAGCCCGGGCACGTGTTTCGAAAAATGTCAGGGGAGGCTGCAGGACCAATACCGGCCTGCAACCCCGTTCCACTACCCTCGTTCAGGCCATGTTTAACCAGGCCCAGCCGTACTAGCTCCTCTCCGCTAGTCCATTAAGAATCTAACCATTACAGTGTTTTTTGATTAAGAATCTTGTTATATTATAAATATTAAGTTTTAATTTAAAATATGTTATATAGTTGAATTAAAATAAAATATTTTGATTTTAAATAATTATGGTTTTAATTTCTGTAATATATTTTTATATTTAATAATTCAATTTAACTAATTAAATAATCATCAACATTACTCTACATTGTTAAAAATTAAAAAAATATTTAAAATAAAATAAATAATATTATTTTTTTCAAAATATTAATAAAATTCATTGAATCTGTTTAAAAACTAACCAAACTAACCCATATAAAAAAATTTAAAAAGTAAAATGAATAATTTCAAAACAAAAGAAAGTATCCTCCATTATAATTTAAAAAGTAAATTGAATAATTTCAAACAAACGTAAGTATCCTCCGTGATATAATTCTCATTATAAAATAATATTTTGCACCCTCCTCAAACATTTTATGAGTTTCTCGTGATTAAGTGAGAAATTTAATCGTCAAACCAGCGATAAATTACAGGCGAGTAACTCTTACACCGGTATGAGTCCCTCTCAGAATATGGTATCGCTGTCTGTCTAACTGTCCATGAATTTGCCAAAGGCAACATAGAGAGGCGAGTGGCAGTGGTGAAGATATAATTCAAGGTTTGAATAGCGGAAGTTGTTGGAACCCCGCACTGTTTTATGGAGGGTAGCCATTTCTTGTTGTTGACGGAGAACCTGACAGTTAGCAGAGGTTTGAGATGAAAAGCCCTCCGACATCATGGATTCTCAAGGCATAAATCAGTGATTTGACGATAAAATTGTGCTGGTTCGATTATCTTCTAGTCTTCTCCAAAACGAGCAAATAAAAATTCGAGGTGGGTAGCACTCCTCCCGCATGTTTTTGTCATTACAGTCAGTAATGCAATCAATGTTGCAATCTAGATAAACATGGTTGTACGCAGCAGAAGCCGCAGTATTAACTTTTCATGGAGGCGTTTGGTCACCCTGGCCTGCTTGTTTGGATTTGGACTGTTGGGTTTGCTTATGCTTCTCCTCATACCAAACGGGTTTTCGCAGGTTGCCCTTAGGGACTTTAGGAAAAAAGATACAACCTTTATAGCCACCCTAGAAGAAGAGGAAGAAGAATTTAATTACCAGCGTGAATCTCTTGCTTTTAATAAGGAACTCACCCTGCCCCCACAAAATAGTCTATCTAGAGAGCTTCAAAAAAGAAACTCCTTGCCACCTCTTAACATAGATCTTCATCCAAAGTTGGCCAAAAATCATATAAAGATTGTTCTGTATGTGCACAATAGGCCACAGTATTTGCAGTTAGTTATAGATAGCCTTTCCAAAGTGGAGGGCATCGATGAGACTTTACTTATTGTAAGCCATGACGGGTATTTTGAAGAAATGAATAAGATAGTAGATGGAATAAGGTTTTGCCAGGTAAAACAAATTTTTGCCCCCTTTTCCCCTCACCTGTTTGCTGATTCATTTCCAGGCGTGTCACCTGGAGATTGCCAGGGTAAGGATGATACCTTGATTAAAAAGTGTAAAGGAAATGCTGATCAGTATGGAAACCACAGGTCTCCCAAAATAGTGTCTCTGAAGCACCATTGGTGGTGGATGATGAATTGGATTTGGGATGGAATGGAAGAAACCAAACGACACAATGGACATATACTTTTCATAGAAGAGGACCATTTTATTTTTCCCAATGCTTACAGAAATATTCAAATTTTATCTGCATTGAAGCAACATAAATGTGTTGAGTGCTATGCTGCAAATTTGGCTCCTTCTGATGTGAATTATAAGGGGGAAAAGTCAAAGAATTTGATTGCCGAGAAGATGGGCAATATTGGGTATGCTTTCAATAGAACAGTTTGGAGAAAAATCCATTCTAAGGCAAGAGAGTTTTGCGCTTTTGATGATTACAACTGGGATATCACCATGTGGGCAGTAGTGTATCCTTCATTTGGCACTCCAGTTTACACTTTGAGAGGGCCGAGGAGAAGTGCAGCTCACTTTGGAAAATGTGGTTTGCATCAGGGAATCAACAAGGGCATTCCATGTTTTGACAATGGTCGGGCAACTCCTGCTATTGAAGAAATCGATAAAGTTCCTAATATAAAGCCTGAATGGGAGGTATACAGGTATGAGCATCAAGGAGGTTACCAAGGTGGTTTTAAAGGCTGGGGGGGTTGGGCTGATGAAAGGGATCATAGGCTGTGTCTTGATTTTGCCTCAATGTACCATATTGCAGCTTTCTCTCATAACTCAACCAAGTAAATTTTATAATCGTTAAGTATTTATTGACTAGAGCACTAGTAACTGAATTTCTGAGATTGTCTCTTCCAGAGTTACTGAAATTATGGTCCTGCTTATTAAGCATATTCCTCCACTGGTTCTTACGTTATCATAATTTAAGAAGGAATAGTTATTGCATGTATTGGTGGAAGACAAATATCTTATCTCTATGCCTTTCACTTTCATATGGGAAAGTGTCGTAACCATCATCTGTTAATTCCTTTTTTAAAAGTGAAACAAACGCATATTGTATTTCATCGATTCACAGAAGAAAACACATCATACATTCTCGCAGTGAAATGGTTTATCTACTTTTTTATCTTCGACCAGTATTTTATGTTCTTAAAATGGGGATTATGTTAGTTTAGTGAATTAATAACCTGAAGAGATGGATCTTCTTGATCTGGCCCCATGGAATAACATATGTAACCTCATTGCAGAGGGAGATATTTTTAGGGTTTTATGGCAAACTTTCTCTGTTTGTGATGCTTCAAAATGGGGAATGAAAGGCCTCAAGGGCTTTCTTATGGTTTGGTTTTAGTGGTGTTAATGACAAAGAAGAAAAATAGATAGAACCAGAATTTGAGATTGACTCAGCCCCCGAAGACAAAATATATTAAACATCGATTGTTTGAATGAATGCTCGGACCAGGGTTTGAGAGATCCTAATTCTGGCCGGTATCAGATATACCAAAAACATTTAGAAATTCCTATACTGTATAACTCTCTTGCAAAAACTGCATTGATAAAATTTGCTTGACACATAGTTATATTCCTGGGTTCATTCACAAAATTTATGCAGATTTTCAGAATTCAATGCATAAGAGAAATGGGTAGATTCAGAAGAGTATTTACAACTGTAACACTTACAAATCTATCTCTGTACCCAACTTTTGCCAATTAGAAGCCAGTCTTTCCATAGGAGCATTCAAAGTAATAACTTAACATGATTTAATATGTAGGAGAGATGGTTATTTATAGGTGGCATCCTTCTTCTATCCCCCTCCCCGCTCCCAAAACTCAGTGGAGTATAGATACGATATGGCACTCAACATTCTAATGACATGCCACATGTTGGCTAGTACATATGACCAACAGCAGACTTCTGGGTGTTTTAGATCGGCATTCCTTAAACAACACGTTTCCTATCTCTCCTTTTGTCTTGGTATAACTTGATTTTATCTTTTATCCTTCACTATTCTCAGACATTAACTAGAATGCATTATAATTGAGCAGGGCCGGATTATGCTGCATAAAGTCTATCTTAGACGAATATGCATTTTGGAATGTTAAAGACAGTGTTGAGTTCAATTCCTGGCTATTGCAAGTCTCTATTTAACTACGTCTCATCTTCCAGCTTTGACTAATTTGCAATTCCATCAGGTGAAAAAAATCATATATTTTTCAAAAAATTGCCAAGGCTGAAAAAACATAAAAGAAAAGTTTTAAAGAACTGATTTTTTAAATGTTTGGCAATTTTCTTACCCACTATGAATTATTCACGAGTCCTATATTTTCAACGTTGAAATATAACAAAAATAAAACATCTGGTAGCACCTAAATATTCTAATTAAACCACAAGTGACGTCCTTAATAATTATCTTGCATATGCACCTTTATTTGTTGAAGGATTTTAGTATTTGACTGCAAAGATCTTCAGGCGTTGATCCAATTCACATAATTCATACTCTCATTCATGTATATATGTAGCATTATGCTGAGGAACAGAAAAAAATGCCTTTAACTTGGATAGGAAATAGAATCAAGAATATCCTTACTTTCCAGCCTGAAATAACCCGAGTTCTGGCAGAGTTTGAAATTGAAAAGTCACATGCCATATAATGCTTCAGTTCACATTCTAGATTTCATTTGTAGATGTTGTAATGATCTGTTCCTATGTTGTAAGGGGATCTGTTCCCTCCAAAATAAACCTGTGTACTCTGCGTTCCCATGTTTTGGGTCCTTGAGGACCCTTATGAAACATCTCCAAACAGTTGGCTACGTCACCGGGGACTCGGAGACTTGCTAGTGGTTCCCAAGGTGTTGCTGACAGATTTCAAGGACATTTTGGACAGATTTTATGAATGTTCTGGGCAGATTTCAAGGATTTTCTGGGTAGATTTTAGGGATGTTCTGGCCATTATATCTTCGACCTTGACAATCATGGACATTCCTGATTGGACAATACAATCATTTTTCCCATCCATTATATTGTATTGCACTGAATCTAGATCTGTTGTACAAGTTATAACTCAAATCACGGGTTTTGTATGATGGGTTTCAATTTGGGTTTTTGGTGGTTTAAATATTGTAATTTCAGCAACAACATTACAACAAGCAAAGCCTCCATGTCAAGAAAATAGGAAATGCAACTTTTCAAAGGGCTGATCCTTGTGGTTATTGCTTTTATTCTTCTCAATTTTCAGGTCATCTTAGCTTTTACATATTGTACATTGGTTTCTTTTGAGAAAAATAGCTTGAGCAAGAACTTCTTGCATAGGTTAGGTGTAAATGTGCGAGAAGAAGTTCGAGACAACTTCTAGTGATCACTTAGCAAAAGTGGGAAATAACACCATCTCGTAATTTCACTTAAATGAATATTATTCTACTCTTAGAAATTAAATGAAATATTCTAGAGATTATAGAATATTAGCAAATTAGATTTTTATAATCATAGCCATACACCTCATTGTTGAGATAAGATGGTTGCTAGGATCAAAGAAATTTGTTATGATATGAAAAATTAGTTGTTAGGATTGAGGAGATTAATTATTTCTCTCAAAGCATTAATAGGACAAGAGGGGAGAAGTTGAAACACACATGAGAACAATTGAGAGGGGTGGAGACCAAGAGAAGAAGGAGAGTGCATTTGAGAGGAGAAAGTGCAGATATGCTGTAGCAAACAACAAGAGGAATATGTATGGCAGTAGCATTGTACAGTTGTACAACAGTTTTTGTTACCTTCTTTTTTCAAAAGAGCCATACTTTTATTTCAATAGGTTATATTTCTTATTCAACAATAATCTTGTTTACTGTGCAGCTGCTAAGTTACTGTTGATTTTTTAGGATCACTGCTAGAATTAGGTTTTTCTTCACCTTGTTGAGAAATCTAGGGGGCAACAAGTGTAGGTGATTTCTCTTACTTTGATAACTGCTTGTGATGAATTTTTATTTTACTTGATTAACTTATCCTTTCCTTTATTATTATTAGTGTTCTAAATCATCAAACAACTACCAAATCATAGAGAACAATGAGACAATAGGACACAAGATATAGGCGATCAGCCAGGGACAAAAGCTCTCCAACCGAGAGGAAAACCCACCAGAATCCTTCTCTTCTTATAGAACTTCAATTGACGAATTCCAAGACCTATGACCTTTGACCAATGCCCTCCAAGACCAAGTCATCCTTCCTTCTTGATGAGCTTTCCTTACACAACTTCCAGTACTTCAACCTTGACAACAATTTCTACAACTTCGACCTAGCAGCTTCAACAACTCTGACCTTGATGCAGCTTCAACAACTTTGACCTAACAACTTCATAGCTTCGATGTAGAGGTAGCTCCAAAGCTTCAACCTTGCAACTTCATAGCTTCGTCCTTGCAGCTTCACAACTTCGACCTTACAGCTTCACACCTTCGACCTTGAAACTTCACAACTTTAATGCAACTTCAGAATCTCGTCTAGCCTAGAAACTATAAAAACCCTAACGAAAGAGCGAGAGAGAGAGGCCCTAAAACTTCGATCTTGATATTCTTCGACCTTTTCCAACTTCTATCTTGAGGAGATCGAACTTGCTTGTGAGTGTGCAAATGAGGTCAAATTCCTTCTTATTTATAAGCTTGTGTGGCGTACGAATTGCTATCATGAGGCCGACTTGTTACTTCATGTAGGCCGACTTGATCTTTGTGCCATGATGGGGTCTTAGAGGGTCTTTTGACTTTATTTTGACTCAATAAATTTTCCTTTACAATATGTAACATGCCCAAATGGGTCTTCAATACATGACAATGACTCAATTGATTTTATGACAAACCTAGAAGCACTCAATGGGTGCTTGATCTAAAAATAAATTTCCCTTGAGCATGAAACCCATGCCTCAAGAATACAAATAATAATTTTTTTTCCTCTTTTCATTAAACACATAAAATCACGATTACATATGCCATTATGAAGACTGAATGTAGTTACATATTAAAACACTCCCTCTTAACTAGGGATGTATTCATAATCCATACAAGGTACTTGGAGATTCTCAATTTGAAGAATTCTCATAAGAAGAGTCGGATTGGTAACCCATCTGTATAGCATCATATCATCCAACATTGTCACATAGCAAGGCCTCGACTAACAACTCTATCTCTCCACAAGATCAGAGCACAATGCTGGCGAGACCAATGATCTAAAGACACCCTCATCATTGTCTCTCTTGGAACATACCCCACCTGGGTTCTCTCAGAGTATGTTCCACCAATACCATTCTTATCTTGGTTTCTGAGTCCTCAAAGAATATCAATCCTCTACGACTACTCTTTTCTTGGATGCCCTACCACATCCTCAAAGAGTATTGGATGCTAGATGCTTACCCAATCCTCCATTCTATCTTCCCAGGTGAAGACAAGAATGATGTGTCTATCTCTCCTCATGGCCTTCACTAAGACTTACAACTGTTAGTCCTAGTCTAATGGATGACACATGAAGTGGAGAACCATATCTGTCACTCCCTCTTAATCAGGGATGACCAACCCATTCCATAAAAGGAATGTACCCAAGCTCCCTCTTAATCAAGGACTTGTCCATGCTCCCTCTTGACTAGGGACTCGCTTCCAGCAACTCTTTAGGTGGAGATCATAGGACATCTAGTTGCTTGAAGAGGTCCTCCTTTTGATGTTATGAACTTCTTTTTCATTATTCAAGAGTCTTCATCTTTTTGGGACTTCTTTGTAGGGCATCGACCATCCATCACTTTCATTCATGAATTGAGTCAGTCACGTCATCCTTTCTTTCATTGGATAGTGATCCATTAGTCCATATCTGGCCTTTCCTTCATGCCTTGCTACCTTCTTCACATCATGTTTCCTTCAGGATCTTTCATCCTACCTCATGAGTTTCAGTTGTAGATGACATCTACATCTCTTCCTTTGGTAGCCATGCATTAGCCCATCCAGATATTGTTCCAAAATAGAAAATGAACATTAAATAAAAAATATGTTAAAATTGGCAACTAGGGCCAAATTCCATGAGGGTCATCTTATTAATGGCAACTGATATTTTTCTTGGATCCTTGTCATCGAGAGGTGTAGGATTGATCTAAAGATCATCCGATTCCGATAAGTATTCATGGAGATATGAATTTATTTTTGTTATGGGACAATTCGTCAAGGTCGGCTAGCAACTAAATAAACCCCACATGTGCTCAACGATTTAGGATAAATAGAGGTGGCCTTCAAGTCATTTCTACACGCTTGGGATCTCTTCCTCTCTACTTGTCTTTGGGTTTTAGTAGGAAGAGAGATCCTAAGGGATAATGCTGACCTAATGGAGAAAGGATTTACGCTGCCCTAATGAAGAAGCCCTAGACGCAGGAAGGAAGGGAGATCTAGCATGGTGAAGGAAGCCTAAACAACAGACTCTAACACAAATTATCATACCCTAATATATACGATGTTCTGGAAGGGTTTGGGACAACCCTTAGAAGCAGCAAAAGGGATACCCTAACAACAATAAGGAAGCTTTTGTACACGCTGCCCTAATGCACGGCCCTAGCGACATGTTCTAGCCTTAGCCGCAGGGAAGGGAGAGAATTGGCTGCAGTTAAAGGAGAGCTCTAGCAGCATTAAGGAGGAGATAATCCATAGTCCAATAAGGTGCCCTAGTCGCAGTCTAAGGAGGCCTAATGAACATAAAACAAAGGCCCTAATCCGCAGTCCAATAAGGTGCCCTAGCCACAGTCTAAGGAGGCCTAATTAATAGCAAACAAAGGCCCTAATCCACAGTCCAATAAGGTGCCTTCGCCGTAGTCTAAGGAGGCCTAACGAACAAAGGCCCTAATCCACAGTCCAATAAGGTGCCTTCGCCGTAGTCTAAGGAGGCCTAACGAACAACAAACAAAGGCCCTAATCCGCAGTCCAATAAGGTGCCCTGGCCGCAATCTAAGGAGGCATAACGAATAGCAAACAAAGGCCCTAATCCGCAGTCTAATCAAGGATATCTAGCTGTTGTTTTGTCTACAATATGCAACCCTTATCAACATCACAAGGAGGCCTAATGTATGCTGTAGGTGACAGCATGCCTAAGTGTTGTAGGTGTCTAAGTGCGTTGGAGATGATAACATGGACTAAGTGCTGTAGGTGCCTAGGTGTGTTGTAGGTGACAACATTGTGCTGTAGATAAAATAGTTACAAGGCATGAGTTAAGGATTGGGAATTCACTGTCATAAAGAAGAAACAATGAAGTCTGCTTTCTAGGTTGTATGTTATCCAGTGAACACATGACAATGACATCTTCAGTCTGATGTATGGCATGTCAGATATATACATGCTGTAATAAATGGAGGATGATCTTGTGGAAGGCAGTGACAACCTTCCCTTTGAAGACAATTGCAGACAAATCAAGGCAGACATTGTGACTGTTAGTTGACTGCACTTTGGAGGAGTCTAGCTGCTCTGCTAGGCTGTAAGCCATAGCAAGCGGCTATGACTAGTGAGTGTAAAGCAGTATATTGGATGCAGTAATGAATGCAACATTGGTTGCAGATCAATGATGAGTACAACATTGGGTGCTGATCCGTGATGAGAGCAGCTCAGTGATTGGAGCAGCACTGTGACAGGGGCAGCAACATGAAGTGCACAACATGGTCATTAGGTCCAACACTGTGATGATGGGTGCAGCATGATGACGAGATGCAACACGATGATAAGTGAAGGAGTCACCTTGGAGAATCAGTTGAAGCAACTTGTCTTCAATTGATCTCATGTATCATCTTCTTAGAGATGATCTATGCTTTTATCTAGATAAGTCAAATTGTTGAATTCTGTTGTAAATGTACTATCTCTATCTCTTTGCTGAACTATTGAAGAACATATAAAAAGAATTAATCAAAGTTTTCCCCACATTGGGGTTTGTCCCTGGCTAGCGCCACATCTTGTGTCCTCTTGTCTTGGCTTGTCTTCTGCGACTTATGTGTATGTTCTATCTGCAGTTTACTTTAATGCTGATGTGATTGCTAATATGGAAAAGATATTGAGCTAACTGTGAAAATTGAATTAAATTGCTCTAAGCATAGAACATACCGAAACTTAACAAAATACCTTTGTGATGGTCTTTCATCATGAAATTGCAACAATATCCTGCATATATATTGACACATCTCCAAAAGATATACAACATCAAGGGTCTCTTTCTTTTTCAAACTTGATCAAGATCTTCATATCTTTCCCATGGAGATATCATAGCTAAATCTTCTAGTCCTTGGATGTTGATTGCCTTCTCCATAGTTGCATTTTTCATGATTTCTTCCTTTATTTATTCACACATTTCCTCCCAGGAACTTCTAATCATTGTTCCTTCAACTTTGTCAATCACTTCAGATTTCATATGAGGACATATTATGTTGATTTCATCTAGTCAATGTGTGAACCATGTCTTCATGCATCATTTCACAGGAGGAGATGCTTTCTTTTGATCACGCTCTTGAGGTAGAGCATCCATTCATGATATCTGCAACCATATGACATGACTCTATTTTATCAAGTACAAGCATACATACCTCATCTCTTTCTTTGGCCATCTGGACTTCCTTCGACAACTTCCTTGATTGAAATAACTTCAATCCCTTGACTTGCTTCACTTCTTTTGACATCATACCATCATTCCATGAATCCCATACAAGTTGGAATTTTTGGTGAAACAATTGCTTCTTCCAGTAGGTGAACCTTCCAATGAAGAGTCCAACGAAGGATCTTGATCATCTTCATCCTGCAAATGCTCATTTTAAATGATGTATGATGATTTCTATGCTAGATGACTTTCTTTTTCCCATAAGCACTACTTATGCTTCTAATGAGGTTACCAAGAGCTACACCTTTCTATAGGTGACAGTCATAGACTTTTATTTTATCTATCTTTCATGCTTCTTTATGATGATGTTAAGAGCTCTTGCTTTCAATCGTGTGCTTCTATGATGCCATCTCCTAATATGATGTATCCTATCATGCTTCTAATGATTCCTACCATGATAGTTATACTTTACAACAAAAAACTTGAAAAAAAACTGGAAAAGAACTAGGTGAGGAAGACTATCTCAATCATAGTAGAGATCTTTTACTTTCTCCTTCGTGGATTTCTTCTTTTCAGCTTCTTCCACTTCTTCAGTGATATGGGCTTCTTCCCTTCCTCTTTTTTTGTTGTCCATCTTGAGCTTTGGACAATCTCTCTTGTAGTGCCCATTTTCATGACAACCATAGCATTGAACCTTCGACATGTTCTTTTTATTTTTCTGAGGACCAAGCTTCCCAAACTTCCCTTTTCTTCTGGCCATGACAATAAATGCTTGAGCTTGCTCTCTTGATCCTACATCAATTCTTGCCTTCAGTCTGGTTTCTTTGATTTTGCACAATGACCGTAGTTCATTGACTGGAGTAGCTTCCTTCTTCCCATAGACGCTTGATGTGAAGCTACAAGGTCGAAGGCAGCTTCACAACTTCGACCTTGTAGCTTCACAACTTTAATGAAGCTTCAAAATTTCGTCTAGCCCATAAACTATAAAAACCATATCGAAAGAGAGAGAGAGAGATAGGCCCAAAAACTTCGATCTTGATCTTTTTCTTCCTCTTCATCCTTTTGCAACTTCTATCTTGAGGAGATCGAACTTGCTTGAGTGAGTGTGCAAATGAGGTCAAATTCCTTCTTATTTATAGGCTTGTGTGGTGTACAAGTAGCTATCTTGAGGCCCAATTGCCCCTCCATGTAGGCCGACATGATCTTTGTGCCATGACGAGGTCTTGGAGGGTCTTTTGACTCTGTTTTGACTCAATAAATTTTTCTTTACAATATGTAACATGCCCAACTGGGTCTTTAATACATGACAATGACTCAATTGGTTTTATGACAGACCTAGAAGCACTCAATGGGTGCTTGACCGAAAAATAAATTTCCCTTGAGCATGAAACCCATGCCTCAAGAATAAAAATAATAATTTTTTCTCTTTTCATTAAACACATAAAATTATGATTACATATGCCATTATGAAGATTGAACCCAGTTATATATTTCAACACTCCCTCTTAATTAGGGAAGTATTCATAATCCATTCAAGGTACTTGGACATTCTCAATTTGAAAAATTCTCATAAGAAGAGTTGGATTGGTAACCCATCTGTATATGATCATATCATCCAACATTGTCACATAGCAAGGCCTTGACTAACAACTCTATCTCTCCACAAGATCAGAGCACAATGTTGACAAAACCAATGATTTATAGA
The DNA here is from genome assembly GCA_000404065.3 of Pinus taeda. Taxonomy (NCBI): domain Eukaryota; kingdom Viridiplantae; phylum Streptophyta; class Pinopsida; order Pinales; family Pinaceae; genus Pinus; species Pinus taeda. The sequence continues at coordinate 269,956 of APFE030034983.1, read as the reverse complement.
TACCCTCATCGATGTCTCTCTCGGAACATACACCACCCTCGTTCTCTCAAAGTATTTTCCACCAGGACTATTCTTATCTTGGATTCTGAGTCCTCAAAGAATATTGGTCCTCTACGACTACTCTTATCTTGGATTCTGAGTCCTCAAAGAATATTGGTCCTCTACGACTACTCTTATCTTGGATGCCCTACCACATCCTCAAAGAGTATCGGATACTAGATGCTTACCCAATCCTCCATTCTATCTTCCCAAGTGAAGAAAAGAATGAGGTGTCTATCTCTCCTCATGGCCTTCACTAAGAGTTACAAATGTTAGTCCTGGTCTAGTGCACACATGAAGTAGAGAACCATATTTGCCGCTCCCTCTTAACCAGGGATGACCAACCCATTCCATTAATGGAATGTACCCAAGCTCCCTCTTGATTAGGGAATTGCTTCCAGCAGCTCTTTAGGTGGAGATCATGGGACAACCAGTTGCTTAACGGGCTCCTCCTTCCAATGTCATGAATTTCTTTTTCTTTATTCAAGAGTCTTCATCTTTTTGGGACTTCTTCATAAGGCATAGACCATCCATCTCTTTCATTCATGAATTAAGTCAGTCATGTCATCATTTCTTTCATTGGATAGTGATCCATTAGTCCATATCTGGCCTTTCCTTCATGCCTTGCTACCTTCTTCGCATCATGTTTCCTTCAGGATCTTTCATCCTATTGCATGATCGTCAGTTGTAGATGACATCTACAACTCTTCCTTTGGTAGCCCTGCATTAGCCCATCCAGATATTGTTCAAAAATAGGAAATGAATATTAAATCAAAATTGCCTTTGTGATGGTCTTTCATCATGACATTGCATCAACATCCTGCATATATATTGACACATTTCCAAAAGATATAAAACGTCAAGGGTCTTTTTCTTTTTTTAGACTTTATCAAGATCTTCATATCTTTCCCATGGAGATATCATAGTCAAATATTCTATTCCTTGGATGTTGATTGCCTTCTCCATAGTTGCATTTTTCATGATCTCTTCCTTTCTTTATTCACACATTTCCTCCGAGGAACATCCAATCATAGTTCCTTCAACTTTTTCAACCACCTCATATTTCATATGAGGACATATTATATTGATTTCATCTAGTCAATGGGTGAACCATGCCTTCATGCATCCTTTCACAGGAGGAGATCCTTTCATTTGATCATGCTCTTGAGGTAGAGCATTCATTCATGATATCTGCAACCATATAACATGACTCTCTTTTATCAAGTACAAGCATAAATACCTCATCCCTTTCTTTTGGTCATCTAGACTTTATTCAACAACTTCCTTGATTGAAAGAACTTCAATCCCTCTTCACTTCTTTGACATCATACCATCATCCCATGAATCCCATACAAGTTGGAATTTTCGGCGAGACAGTTGCTTCTTCCAGTAGATGAACCTTCCAATGAAGATTCCAAAGAAGGATCTTGATCATCCTCATCCTGCAATTGCTCCTTTTGAATGATGTATGATGATTTCAATGCTAGATGACTTTCTTTTTCCCATAAGCACTACTCATGCTTCTAATGAGGTTACCAAGAGCTACATCCTTCTATAGGTGACAACCATAGAATTTTATTTCAGCTATCTTTCATGCTTCTTTACGATGATGTCACGAGCTCTTGCTTTCAATTGTGTGCTTCTATGATGCCATCTCCTAACATGATGTATCCTGTCATGCTTCTAATGATTCCTACCATGATAGTTATACTTTACAACAAAAAAATTGAAACAAAAACTTGAAAAGAAGAAGGCGAGGAAGATTATCTCAATCATAGTAGAGATCTTTTACTTCATCCTTCTTGGATTTCTTCTTTTCAACTTCTTCCACTTCTTCAGTGACATGGGCTTCTTCCCTTCCTCTTTTGTTGTTGTCGGTCTTGAGCTTTGGACAATCTCTCTTGTAGTGCCCATATTCATGACAGCCATAACATTGAACCTTCGACATGTTTTTTTTCTTTTTCTTTATTTCTCTAAGGACCAAGCTTCCCAAACTTACCTTTTCTTCTGGCCATGGCAGAAAATGCTTGAGCTTGCTCGCTTGATCCGACATCGATTTTTGTCTTCAACCTGGTTTCTTCGATTTTGCACAATGACCATAGTTCATTGAATGGAGTAGCTTCCTTCTTCCCATAGATGCTTGATGTGAAGTTGCCCCATTCCTCTGGTAGTGCACTGAGCACTATGGTAGTCATTTCCTTGTTAGACATTATTTCTCCCAACTCTTGGAGTTGATCTCTTATTTCTGACACCCTCATAAAGTATGAGCTTGTTCCTTCTTCTTTTGATATCTTCATCTCATAGAGCTAGAGCTTCTTCTTTCGGTGGTTAACATGACCGACGACTTCATTTTCTATGAGGATCAAATCTATCCTCTTCTTCCATGTAAGAAAGTTTGACGACCCAACCAATTTGTTGCTCTCCTTGCGATATGAAGTGATTTTGACATATTCAAATATAGATATAACAATACTTGTTAAGTGAAGATACTCCTAGATGGTGAAATCTTTATCTTGATGCCTTCTTGATTTTGATGATGATGTAGATAATAGAAGATGTCTTCTTGGTGAAGATGTCTTTCTTCAAAAGTGATATTTGGCTCAAATGGAGATCACATTGATTCCTTGATGATGATGACAACATGTTTTCTTGCTTTTCTTCCTTCAAGACAATACTAGTTAAACTTATTTCACAACCTCAAATTTCGGTGCTTCTTCAGAATTTCAGCTTGTTGCAATAGTTATGCAATTTCGGCGTTTTCTGCAATAACCCTAGTTCACACGTGTGGCTAAAAGATGGACAAATTTCCCTCTTTTCTACTTCGTCTGACTTGACTTCTTTTTCTTGTTATTTCAGCTTGCAAATGAGGCCTTTCTTTTCACAAAAATTGATCCTTGATGCTTGCTGCAATTCGATACTTGTTGCTGCAAAAGGATTTCTTAATACTTCGCACGTGTGGAGAATATAGCCTAGAAAACAGACCCAAAAGTGCTTTGCTCTTCCTTCCTTGTGATAATGGTTGTAGAATGTGTGAGATTCCCAATAACACTTCAAGTGTGGAATGATTCTTTGGATGAGCTAGTGTTTTAAGGTCTTCTGTGATGCTCTTAACTATTCCCTTTCAATATGATGAGAGGGTTAGTCCTTCTCGATGATTGATGTTCTTGATGTTTCCAAGATGATCTCTTTATACTTCAACCCTTGAGTATCCTTCTTCGTGTTGCCCTTCCTTGATGTAGTTACCTTAGCTCTGATTCCATGTGGAGAAATCTATGGGGCAACAAGTGTAGGTGATTTCTCTTACTTTGATAACTGCTTGCGATGTATTTTTACTTTACTTGATTAACTTCACCTTTCCTTTATTATTATTAGTGTTTTTTATCATAAAAAAACTACCAAATCCTAAAGAACAATGAGACAATATGACACAAGATATAGGCGATCAACCAGGTTGAAACCTCTCCAACTGAGAGGAAAACCCACCATAATCCTTCTCTTTTTATAGAACTTCAATTGACGAATTCCAAGGCCTATGACCCTTTACCAAGACCCTCTAAGACCAAGTCATCCTTCCTTCTTAATGAGCTTTCCTTACATAGTTTACGATACTTCAACCTTCCAGCAACTTCAACCCCAACAACAATTTCTGCAACTTCAACCTAACAACTTCAACAACTTCGACCTTGATGCAGCTTCAACAGCTCCGACCTAACAACTCACAACTCCGATCTAGAGGCAACTTCACAACTTGGACCTTGCAACTTCACAACTTGGACCTTGCAACTTCATAGCTTCTACCTTGTAGCTTCACAACTTCACCTTGCAGCTTCACAACTTTGACCTTGCAGGTTCACAACTTCAAAGAAGCTTCAGAATTTCGTCTAGCCTAGAAACTATAGAAACCCTATCGAGAGAGAGAGAGAGAGAGAAAGACCAAAACTTCGATCTTGATCTTCTTCTTCTTCTTCGTCCTTTTCTAGGTTCTATCTTGAGGAGATCGAACTTGCTTGAGTGAGTGTGCAAATGAGGTCAAATTCCTTCTTATTTATAAGCTTGTGTGGCATACAAATTGCTATCTTGGGGCCCAATTGTCCCTTCATGTAGGCCGACTTGATCTTTGTGCCATGACGAAGTCTTGGAGGGTCTTTTGACTCTATTTTGACTCTAAATTTTTCTTTACAATATGTAACATGCCCAAATGGGTCTTCAATACATGACAATGACTCAATTGGTTTTATGACAAACCTAGAAGCACTCAATGGGTGCTTGACCTAAAAATAAATTTCCCTTTAGCATGAAACCCATGCCTCAAGAATACAAATAATATTTTTTTTTTTTTTTTTTTTTTTTCTTTTCATTAAACACATAAAATTATGATTACATATGCCACTATGAAGACCAAACCTAGTTACATATTTCAACACTCCCTCTTAATTAGGGAGGTATTCATAATCCATACAAGGTATTTGGACATTCTCAATTTGAAAAATTCTCATAAGAGTTGGATTGGTAACCCATCTGTATAGGATCATATCATCCAACATTGTCACATAGCAAGGCCTTGACTAACAGCTCTATCTCTCCACAAGATCAGAGCACAATGCTGGCAAGACCAATGATTTATAGACCACCTCATCATTGTCTCTCTCAGAATAGACATATCCCACCCTGGCTTTCTCAAAGTATGTTCCACCAGGACTATTCTTATCTTGGATTTCGAGTCCTCAAAGGATATCGGTCCTCTACGACTACTGTTATCTTGGATGCCCTACCATATCCTCAAAGAGTATCGGATACCAGATGCTTACCCAATCCTCCATTCTATCTTCCCAGGTGAAGACAAGAATGATGTGTCTATCTTTCCTCATGGCCTTCACTCAGACTTACGTCTGTTAGTCTTGGTCTAGTGCTTGATACATGAAGTAGAGAAGCATATTTGTCACTCCCTCTTAACCAGGGATGACCAACCCATTCCATAAATGGAATGTACCCAAGCTCCCTCTTGACTAGGGACTTGCTTCTAGCAGCTCTTTGGGTGGAGATCATCGGACAACCAATTGCTTGACGAGCTCCTCCTTTCGATGTCATGAACTTCTTTTTCTTTATTCAAGAGTCTTCATCTTTTTGGGACTTGTTCGTAGGGCATCGACCATCCATCTCTTTCATTCATGAATTAAGTTAGTCATTAGTCCATATTTGGCCTTTCCTTAATGCCTTGCTACCTTCTTCACATCATGTTTCCTTCACAATCTTTCATCCAATCACATGAGTGTCAGTTGTGGATGACATCTACAACTCTTCCTTTCGTAGCCCTGTATTAGCCCATCCAGATATTGTTCAAAAATAGGAATTGAACATTAAATAAAAAATACCTTTGTGATGGTCTTTCATCATGACATTGCATCAACATCCTGCATATATATTGACACATTTCCAAAAGATATAAAATGTCAAGGGTTTTTTTGTTTTGTTTTTGTTTTTTATTTTATTTTTAAAATTTTTCAGACTTTATCAAGATCTTCATATCTTTCCCATGGAGATATCAATAGTCAAATCTTCTATTTCTTTGATGTTGATTGCCTTCTCCATAGTTGCATTTTTCATGATCTCTTCCTTTCTTTATTCACACATTTTTGTTGATTTGTGGTAGCATCCGATGTGCTCTAGCCATGAAATTTGGTGGAGAGGCTAAGGCACATGAGATCTCCAAGACCCAGAAATCATTTGGGGAAATTCCACTCGGATAGAGAGATATTTAAATAATTAATATTTTTAATGGGGTTCCCAAGTTTAAACTTAAAAAAATCAAAATATTAATGTGTATTAATATAATATGGGTAAGAAAGCTCTAAATAACGAGGATTAAGCGAAATCTAATCTTTGTCGTTGATTAGGGACTTAATCTCGACCATTGAATCGTCAACAGGAAAAGTATAAGAGGAGGCTTGAGGGTGAGTTGGAGATACACCAAGTTGATCAATCAGTTCGATTTTCTAGGGCGAGGTTTGCTCAGAGAATTGAACAAGTGATCTGTTGCAACAAGGGGCAATTTGGTAGGAGGCCGAGAATACATAGCAGAGAGGCAGAGGTAGTGTCAGAGAGACAACACAGAGCCGAGGAGAGCTGATGTAGAGGTAGCCAGAGTTGATGCAGAGGCAACCGGGACTGATGCAAAGGCTGAGAAGGCTAGCGCTGAGGACGCAGAGGGGTAAGAGGTTGACGTAGAAGCCGCAGAGGCTTGCAGAGCTGATGCTGGGTAGAGGAGGCTGCACTGGGTGATTTTCGTGGGGTAGACTGAGAGTTGGGAGGCAGACGCAAAGCAGTGAAGGGTGACGCAGTCCCTGGAGGGTGACATATTTCCAGAGAGAAGCTTGGAGCAGCTTTTGCTGTTCAGTTAAGGAACTGTCGAAGTTGCTGTGGGATCAATCATCCGGTTGCTGATCAACCAAAATATCTGTCTTTGAAGAGAGGTACTGCTGCCAAGGAAAATCTTTGAAGGGTGAGCCATTTCTGGCACCCTAGTTGTATTTAGAAATTGCATAAAAATAAAACCCACATATCTGTTGCACCAGTTTTCCCGCATTGGGTTTTTCTGGGGACAATTGTCCAAAACAACTGACAATTGGCGGTTTTCTCTCATCTCCGCTTGCCACGCGTCGATTGTTGAGTGGGATCGCTCCACTTCCATCCAAAACCGCTTACCGTTTGAGGGCACCCCGATCAATACCGCTGGTTTCCAGAGTGCGGGTCCTGCCTTTGTCCTTTTAGCGCTTTTTGCTTTTTCTGCCCGTGGTTCTTCGGTTCACCATGCGTCTGTGTGCTCGGGCTTCCCCCATTTTGGCCTTGTTTGCCCAGCGATGCGAGATTAGCGCTAATCGCGCATCAAAATCCACCTCCTTTTCGCGATTTGGGGCTCCCAGGGGCTACTTTGACCTCCTGCGTAGTCTCCATGGGCCTCGGTCAACGCGCTTTGACCGAGGTCCTCGTCGTTCCACGCTAGCTGCCATTGCCACTGGTTCAGGGGTGTTTTTGATCACTGTTTTGGAATTTTTAGAGATTTGTCCCAACCAGATACAGTCATGGTTCTTTGATAGTCTTTTATGGATCCAATTCGGATCATAAGCATAGAACATACCTAAACTTAACATGGTATCAGAGATGAGGTGACGACAAAGCCCAAGCAAGAGTGAAAGAGCAATCACCAAAGACAGTTGGGAAAGGACAAAAGGCTTAATGGATTCTTCATCCCTCTTCAAATTCACCAAGGGTGAAGTCGAAGCAAAGAATATTATTAGAATGGTGCAGCAGAAGCTTTTGATGGCCTACCTAAAGATCACTTCATTGGGAAGTCTGAATCTAATGGTGGAAGGTAAGGCAAATGCCTTGGTTGCAATAAGTTCGGCCATTATGCGAAGGAGTGTCCGAGTGGTAGGGACACTTCTCTTGATGAAGATAACAATTATTCCAGGGACATCTTCAATGATCGAAGGAATGACAGGTAGTGCAGGTCATCAAGGAAATGACCAAATATTCAAAGAAAGCAACGAACCCCAGGTATGAAGAATCAAATGTTGTTTCTGATAAGAAAAAGAAGCGTTATCTTGTATTGGCCCTCTCCTTCAGATTTTTTGGGAATCTGGCTTATTGATTGTAGTGCTTTAAGGCACTTCATCGGATAGAAGGGTGCTCTCTCTAATTTGGTAGAGATGGAAACAATCGTGAGATTATACTTGGAGTCAATGCCACCTATCCCGGAAAGGGTGTAGGGAATGTTACCCCTCAAGTGGATGAGGGTAACTCGATTTATTTACGAGAATCTCTTTATGTACCTGATCGCAAGAAGAACTTGGTGTCCATTTCATGGTGGCATTCATCGATGGAAAGGTACGTGTTTGAAAATAGGATTTCCAAAGATGGTTCAGAGTTGGCAATTTCTATCAAGGTGCAGGATGGTCCATTGGGAATCATGTCAATTGACACATATCATCTATAGCACCATAGGTCTACTTATTATGGGGCCCTACCCGATGTGAGTCAGATGGTGATTCGGATGCCTAAATTCAAGAAGGGCTTGAAGGTACATGTCTGAGATGTACTGAAGGAAAATCTTACAAGGGGACCATTCCCCTCATGTAGCAGGTCCACATGTTTGGAACAACTCGAGGGATTTGAGATTCATGATCAGGAATCTCATGTATGCAGGGGGGAGAAAGCCCTCTATGGCTTGAAGGAAAACACCCCGGGCATAGTGTGAGAGGATTGATAGCTGTCTGATGAAGTTGAGATTCGCTAGGAGTGAAGCTGATCCAAACCATTACTTGAAGGTTGTGGATGATAGACCTCTCATATCGGTACCTTTTGCGGACAACCTCTGACAGGGCAGACTCTCTCATTTGCAGAAGTAAGAGGGAGTTGGATTTTGGATTTGGAATGGTGAACTGCAAGCCCATGACTACCTCAATGGAGCTTAACTTTCAGAAGTCAAGTGGTAGTGATGCCGGACCTGATTTGGGAAATGCCTCTGAGTTTCATAAACTCATTCTAGCATTGATGTTCTTAGTGAACTCCCATCTGGATATATGTTTTGCAGTTAGCATGTTGAGCTCATATTTGGTTGAGCCCCATTGGATTGATGCCAAGAATCATTTGAGATATCTTCAGGGCACAATCTCTCATGGATTGAGATACACTGCCGGGGATGTGACGCTACATGATTATTCTAATGCTGACTAGGTAGGCAGTGTGGAGGATCGCAAGAGCACTTCTGAGTGCTGATGTTCTTTGGATTCTGCTTCGATATCATGGATGAGTAGGAAGCAGAAGTTGGTTGCTATAAGCACTGCTAAAACCGAATACATAGCTACAAGTATGATCTCATGTGAAGCTGCGTGGTTGTGGAAGCTTTTCAGCAAGCTGTTTGTACACATGATGGATTCCATCGTGATTCTCTGTGTTAACTAGGAGGGGATTCGATTGTTGAGGAATCCTGTATTCTATGATTGCTCCAACAGATAGACATCAGATATTACCTTATTAGGGATATGGTACATCGATGAGCGAGGAGGCTCCATCACATTGAGACTGACGTACAGGTCGCAGATATTTTGTCAAAGCCCCAGGGAAAGGTCAAATTTGTGACTTTCTCAAATGAATTGGAGTCGTTGAGAGACTCTCTTATGAGGGTCCTGCATGTTGCATGCATTGAGCTCTGGGAGCTCTTAGGGGCTTGGGGTACTTACTGGAGCAACACATGACCATTGGGCGACTCACCCTCCCCTAATGGTGCAATGTGTACAGGGTGAATGGCTTAGCCTTCCCCTGTGATACCTCGAGGCGACTTAGGGACAGGATGAATGGTTCTCCTGTCGAGGCATCCTACCCATGCAGTCTGGAACTCATGGGAAGTACCTCTCATCTGGCCAATGAGCAGGGAAATGGGGTTAGGGACCATAGTAGTACTATCGATGGACGCATCGTTGTATCTACTGTACTCCCTATGCTAGGATGACCTCCATTGATCTGGGATCAGTAAGAGTGGTTTGAGACTCTCTTGTGATATTGATTTGGGATCAATAAAACTGACTTAGGGTCAGTAGAGAATGGTATGAGACAATCTCGATCAATTCTTCTTCTTCATGGTTCAGCAAAGCAAAGCAGAGCAATGCAGGGCACTGATGGTAGAGATAGTACAGTCAAACATACGGATCAACGGATGGAGTTCTCCCTAGTTGAGAGGAAGTGTTAAAATTGGCAACTAGGGCCAAGCTCCATGTGGGTCATCTTATTTATGGCAGCTGATATTTTTCTTGGATCCCTCTCGTCGAGAGGTGTAGGATTGATCTAAAGATCATCTGATTCCGATAAGTATTGATGGAGTTATGAATTTATTTGTGTTATAAGACAATTCGTCAAGGTCGGCCAACAACCAAATAAACCCCACATGTGCTCAACCTTTTAGTATAAAAGGAGATGACTTGAGAGTCATTTCTCACACACACTTCTATCTTGATTTCTCTCCACTTGTCTTATGTTTTAGTGGAAGAGAAATCTAGGAGTGGAAGCCCTAGACGTTGGAGGATAAGAAGCTGCCCTAGCCGCAGTCAAGAAGGAATACGCTGCCTTAATCTAGAGGACACAGCCATGAAGAAAAGCCCTAACGCTATCAAGGAGGAGCCCTAATCCTATACGCTGGTCCCTACTAACACAGACCTAAAGGCTGCCCTAACGCAAACTTAAAGGCAACCCTCACTAAGACCTAAAGGCAGCCCTAACGAAGCTATCCTAATGCAGCTCAAGAAGAAGGAGGACGTTGATGTGAAGGGTCAAAGGGACAACATGGAGGCTTCCCTAGACAATGTGAAGGGGTGTGTGGACAGTGGAGCCTTAGCTGCAACATGAAGGATCAAAGGGACAAAGTGGAGGCTATAGGGATAGCGTGGGGACAAGATGGTTAAGTGCATCATAAGCAAGCAACCAGTCCGAGGAAAATAGAAGCAATATGCTACTAACACAGACCTAAAGGCTGCCCTAACACAGACTTAAAGGCAACCCTCACTAAGACCTAAAGGCAACCCATAATGAAGCTATCCTAAGGCAGCTCAAGAAGAAGGAGGACGTTGATGTGAAGGGTCAAAGGGACAGCGTGGAGGCTTCCCTAGACAGCGTGAATGGGTGTGTTGACAACAGAGCCTTAGCCGCAACGTGAAGGATCAAAGGGACAACATGGAGGCTGTAGGGACAACATGGGGACAAGACAGTTAAGTGCACCATAGCAAGCAACTGGGCCGAGGAAAATAGAAGCAATATGCTACTATTTGTGGATGGATAGCTAGGTGTGTAAGGGTTGCCATATGCCCTAACCAGTCACCATATAAGCAACAGTAAAGACAACATTGGAACAACAATGTTGTGGAAGCAACAAAGTAAATAGGACAACTGGGCTACATGGTGCTGCTAACTAGTGCAACAAAGTAAATGGGACAGTGGGTTACATAACACTGCTAAAATGCACGGGACAACAAGATAATGTAGTGCTGCAATGTTCAATGAGACAACTGTAAGATGTTGGGACAACAGTATGATATAGTGCTGCATTGTTCAATGGGATAGCTATAAGATGTTGGGACAATAGTATGATATAGTGCTGCAATGTTCAATGGGACAACAGTATGATATAGTGCTGCAATGTTCAATGAGACAGCGATAAGATGTTGGGACAACAATATGATATAGTGCTGCAATGTTCAATGGGACACCTGTAAGATATTGGAACAACAATATGATATAGTGTTGCAATGTTCAATGGGACAACACAATGATGAGGCAGTGGCATAATGGGAGATCAATGACATTGTGCAGCAGTGGCACAATGGGACAACAAGCATGGACATCACGGCGCAACATGGCAAGCATGGATAGCATGGCAAGCATGGTGCAACATGGCAAGCATGGACATCATGGATAGCCATGGCAAGCACATGAGACATGTTGTATAAAATATATAAATGATATAAATATAATGTAAATAATAATAATCATAAATAATAATTAGTTAAGTAGTAATTAGGTTGAAGAGGCATGTCTAAATGAGACATAACTCTTCATGAAGAGACACTTGCGTGGTATATAAGCAAGCCTCTCGTTCTCATTGTAAATCATTCTTATTATTGTTCCTATTCACGCATTTAATATATAATATTTGTATCCTCACGGATATCGTTATATTCCAAGTCTTCTGGAGTAATTAATTTTTAGAAGGAACTTTGTTCGCTTCATTGTATGACAACATGGTTCTACAATGGCACATGTGACAACAGTGCAATATAGGGTGCAACATAGTGCAGCACAGTGAGGTGCAGCATGATGACGAGATGCAACACTATGATAGGTGAAGGAGTCTCCTTGGAGAATCAGTTGAAGCAAGCATGTCTTCAACTGATCTCATGTATTATCTTCTTAGAGATGATCTATGCTCTTATCTAGATAAGTCAAAGTGTTGACTTCTGTTGTAAATGTACTATCTCTCTCTCTTTCTCTCTGCTGAACTATTGAAGAACATATAAGAAGAATTGATCAAGGGCTTCCCCACATTGGGGTTTGTCCCTAGCTAGTGCCACATCTTGTGTCCTCTTGTCTTGGCTTGTCTTCTGCGATTTATGTTTATGTTCTATCTGCAATTTACTTTAATGCTGATGTGATTTCTAATCTAGAAAATATATTGAGCTAACTATGAAAATTGAAATAAATTGCTCATAGAACATGCCTAAACTTAACAGTATATGTGTTGAGGCTGCGTTTGTGTTTATTTGCGGTATTTATATTTATAAATAACTTCTTAATGGAAAGAACAAGTAGGAGATAATAACCTAGATAATGCAGTAGGGATTTCTAATGTGTTAGACTTAGAAATTTCAACATGGTATCGGAGCTCTGCAGATCACAGGAGGATTCAAGGCACCAACAAAAATCTGAAATATGCAGTAGTAGCAGTTGTCCCGAGAGACAACGCTGTTCCAGAGTAGAAGCAACAAGAGAAGAAGTGACCAGAGCCTGCATCATCATTTCGAGCCAGTTGGAGGGCCAGCGTAGATGCAGAGAGGGGCAGATCAAACTTACGCTGTGCTCGATCATCTTTCTCAGCCAGGAAGGATCGGCGCTGTGGCCAAGAGGAGCAGATTCAGCCTCTGTCGGGATTGCGCAGAGCCTGAAGGGCTTAGTTTCTTCTGTTGTCGGGGTTTGGGGAGCTGTGGGCAGATTGTGATTTGAAGAGCTGGTGGGACGCTGTTTCTGTTGAAGTAGAACAATGTCTAAGGAGATGGAACTAAGGTAGAGGGAATCACTACCTCAATGGATTTCTAGCCAAGGAATCTAGATCTGTGTTGCATCGGCAAAGGAGGATTGGAGAAGAGTAGTTCGACAGTTGGCTAGAGGATTTCCAGAAGGGAAATCAGGACTTAGAGGGAGATTTCCAGGAGGGGAGTCGAGACTCAGAGGGAGTCCAGAAAACGAGTTGAAATGGTAGTGAATGGATTAAGGGATGAGGACAAGTTGGACGAGGCTTCCAACTTTGTCATCTGGAAGGCCATGATCTTTGAAGTCCTGGATCGACATCGCGTCAAGGACTTTGCCTTGAAAACTGTGGCAATCCCAGTTGACCCAACTGAGAATGAGAAATATGAGGATGCAATGCTAAGGGCGAAGTGCGTGATCCTAGATGGGGTCAAAGATCAAGTCATACCACATATTGTTGAGAATAACACAACAAAAGAGATGTGGGACACCCTGACCACCTTATACGAGGGCTCTTTCGTGCAGTGGAAGATGCTATTGGAGAATCAATTGCGGTTATATCAGATGTGTAGAAGGGAGAGCCAATAGATTCGTTCCTTCTCAAGTTGCAGGAGATTCGCGACCAACTTACTTCTGTAGGGTCTACACTAGATCCAGAGTTTATGGTCAGGACTGCCCTGAATGTAATCTTCGTGGAATGGGAGACATTTGTATAAAGTATTTTGGGTAGGGCTACTCTTCCCGGTTGGGAGGAGATGTGGGCAGCTCTTCGCTAGGAAGAGATCAGGAGGATGACCAAGGCGGGGAGTAATGGCAAGAGGTCGAACCAAGAAAGAGGAGGAGGATGCGGCTCTAGCATCTGCTAGACAGCAAGGGAAGAGAAAGAAGAAGGACATCTCCAAGGTTAAGCGCTTCCATTTTGGGGAACTGGGACATTATGCATCCCAGTGTCCGAGGAATAAAAATAAGGGAGAGGCTTCTGATTCAAAGGCAGCTCCAGCTAAGGCGGAGAAAGAGGTCGCGACTGATGACGATTGTGCCATGACTGCTCGTGCACCTCTAGAGAAGAGGTGGGGTGACATCGAGTTGTAGTCAGAAGGACTACATACTAGGGGCAGGATCATTGAGGTGCCCAAACTCTTGGATCACATCTAGCTATGGGAACCCTTAACGATAGTAGCATGATGACAAATGTCGATTGGAGCAAAGTGTGATGGAGCAACAAAGCAAGGCTAGAGTGCAAAAGTCTGTAGCAGTGCAACATAGGTTGTAAATGTGAGAGGCACAAAGGTGTTTGCAACAACACAGTGGCAACAAAGGGAGCATGGGTTAGCAACAGAGGCAACTTCAACATCACGGGGCTTCCAGACTGACTGGGATGTCAGTGTTTGGGGGAAGTCATTTACCTTCTTCTCGGTAACTGAGTTGCAATGCAACAGTTAGCAGTGGCAGTGCTATGGGCAACATGATGCAGCGTGTTGAGAGGGAGTTGTAGTACAGGTGTGATAGTGGTAGTAGCAGTGTCATGGTTAGTAGTACAGGAAGCAACAGTGCAGGGGATGTGAGGCAGCAGGCCAAGCATCAACACAGGTACGGTGTGGAGGATTAGTGTGACTAGAGCACATTCTTTGCTAAGAGGGAGTGTTGATTTGTGGTAGCATCGGATGTGCTATAGCCATGAAATTTGGTGGAGAGGCTAAGGCACATGAGATCTCCAAGACCCAGAAATCTTTTGGGGAAATTTCACCTGGATAGAGAGATATTTAAATAATTAATATTTTTAAGGGGGTTCGTAAGTCTAAACTTGGGAAAATTAAAATATTAATGTGTATTAATATAATATGGGTGAGAAAGTTCTAAATAACGAGGATTAAGCGAAATCTAATCTTAGCCGTTGATTAGGGACTTAATCTCGGTCGTTGAATCATCAACAGGAAAAGTATAAGAGGAGGCTTGAGGGTCAGTTGGAGATACACCAAGTTGATCAGTTTGTTCGATTTTCTGGGGCAAGGTTTGTTGAGAGAATCGAACTAGTGATCTGTTGCAGCAAGGGGCAGTTTGGAAGGAGGCCGAGAATACATAGCAGAGAGGCAGAGATAGTGTCGAAGAGATAGCGCAGAGCCAAGTAGAGCTTATGCAGAGGCAACCAAAGTTGACGCAGAGGCAACTAGGATTGACGCAGAGGCTGAGAAGGCCAACGTAGAGGACACAGAGGGGCACGAGGCTAACTTAGAGGCCGCAGAGGCTTGCAGAGTTGATGCTGGGCAGAAGAGGCTGCGCTGGGTGATTTTCATGGGGCAGACTAAGAGCTGAGAGGCAGACACAAAGCAGTAAAGGGTGACACAGTTTCAGAGAGAAGCTTGGAGCAGCTTATACTATCCAACTAAGGGACTGTCGAAGTTGTCGTGGGATCAATCATTCGGTTGGTGATCAATCGAAATATCTGTCTCCGAAGAGAGGTACTATTACCAAGGAAAATCTCTGAAGGGTGAGCCATTTCTGGCAACCTAGTTGTATTCAAAAACTGCATAATAATAAAACCCTCATATCTGTTGCACCAGTTTTCTCGCATTGTGTTTTTTTGGGGATCACTGTCCAAAAATAACGGCGTCCCTTGTGTGATTGTCTCAGTTATTGCAGTTGTTGATCTGTATATGTGTTGAGGCTGCATTTGTGTTTATTTCGGTATTTATATTTATAAATAACTTGTTAATGGAAAGAAAGTAGGGATTTCTAATGTGTCAGACTTAGAAATTTCAACGATTTCCTCCAAGAAACTTCCAATCATACTTCCTTCAACTTTGTCAACCACCTCATATTTCATATGAGGACATCTTATATTGATTTCATCTAGTCAATGTGTGAACCATGCCTTCATGCATCCTTTCACAGGAGGAGATCCTTTCATTTGATCATGCTCTTGAGGTAGAGCATTCATTCATGATATCTGCAACCATATGACATGACTATCTTTTGTCAAGTACAAGCATACATACCTCATCTCTTTCTTTTGGTCATCTAGACTTTCTTTGACAACCTCCTTGATTGAAAGAACTTCAGTCCCTCTTCACTTCTTTTGACATCATACCATCATCCCTTGAATCTTGTACAAATTAGAATTTCTGACGAGACAATTGCTTCCTCTAGTAGGCGAACCTTCCAATGAAGATTCCAACTAAGGATCTTGATCATCCTCATCCTGCAAATGCTCCTTTTGAATGATGTATGATGATTTATATGTTAGATGACTTTCTTTTTCCCATAAGCACTACTTATGCTTCTAATGAGGCTACCAACAACTACATCCTTCTATAGGTGACAACCATAGACTTTTATTTCACCTATTTTTCATGCTTCTTTATGATGATGTCACGAGCTCTTGCTTTCAATCGTGTGCTTCTATGATGCCATCTCCTAACAAGATGTATCCTATCATGCTTCTAATGATTCCTACCATGATAGTTATACTTTACAACAAAAAACTTGAAACAAAAACTTGAAAAGAACTAGGTGAGAAAGACTATCTCAATCATAGTAGAGATCTTTTACTACCTCCTTCTTGGATTTCTTCTTTTCAGCTTCTTCCACTTCATCAGTGATATGGGCTTCTTCCCTTCCTCTTTTGTTGTTGCCTGTCTTGAGCTTTGGACAATCTCTCTTGTAGTGCCCATATTCATAACAACTATAGCAATGAACCTTCGACATGTTCTTCTTCTTTTTCTAAGGACCAAGCTTCCCAAACTTCCCTTTTCTTCTGGCCATGGCAGCAAATGCTTGATTTTGCTGGCTTGATCCTACATTGATTTGTGCCTTCAGCCTGGTTTCTTCGATTTTGCACAATGACCATAGTTCATTGAATGGAGTAGCTTTTTTCTTTATAGATGCTTGATGTGAAGTTGCCCCATTTCTTTGGTAGTGCATTGAGCACTATGGTAGTCATTTCCTTGTTAGACATTATTTCTCCTAACTCCTGGAATTGATCTCTTATTTTTGACACCCTCATAAAGTATGAGGCTATTCCTTCTTCTTTTGATATCTTCATCTTGTAGAGCTAGAGCTTCTTCTTTCGGTGGTTCGACAACTTAACCCTTAACATGACCAACAACTTCATTTTCTATGAGGATCAAATCTATCCTCTTCTTCCATGCAAGAAAGTTTGACGACATGACCAATTTGTTGCTCTCCTTGCAATATGAAGTGATTTTGACATATTCAAATATAGATATAAAAATACTTACCTGTTAAGTGAAGATACTCCTAGATGATGAAATCTTTAACTTGATGCCTTCTTGATTTTGATGATGATGTAGATAATAGAAGATGTCTTCTTGGTGAAGATGTCTTTCTTCAACAGTGATCTTTGGCTCAAACATAGATCATATTGGTTCCTTGATGATGACGACAACGTGTTTTGTTGCTTTTCTTCCTTCAAGACAATACTAGTTAAACTTGTTTCACAACCTCAAATTTTGGTACTTCTTCAGAATTTCGGCCTTTTTTGCAATAACCCTAGTTCACACATGTTGCTAGAAGATGGACAAATTTGCCTCCTTTCTACTTCACTTGACTTGACTTCTTTTCTTGTTATTTCGGCTTGCAAAGGAGACCTTTCTTGGCACAAAACTTGATCCTTGATGCATAAGCATATCTTAACACTTCACATGTGTAGGGAATATAGCCCAGAAAAACAGACCCAAAAGTGCTTTGCTCTTCCTTCCTTGTGATAATGATTGTAGAATGTGTGAGATTCCCAAGAATGCTTCAAGTGTGAAACCCTTCTTTGGATGAGCTAGGGTTTTGAGGTCTTCTTTGACGCTCTTAATTATTCCCTTTTAATATGATGAGAGGGTCAGTCCTTCTTGATGGTTGATGCTCTTGATGTTTCCAAGATGATCTCTTTATACTTCGGCCATCAAGTATCCTTCTTTGTGTTGCCCTTCCTTGATGTAGTAACCTTAGCTCTAATTCCATGTTGAGAAATCTAGGGGGCAACAAGTGTAGGTGATTTCTCTTACTTTAATAATTGCCTGTAAAGTATTTTTACTTTACTTGATTAACTTCTCCTTTCCTTTATTATTATTAGTGTTCTCTATCATCAAGCAACTACCAAATCATAAAGAACAATGAGACAATAGGACACAAGATGTAGGCGATCAATAAGGGCCAAAACCTTTCCAACTGAGAGGAAAACCCACCAGAATCCTTCTCTTCTTATAGAACTTCAATTGACGAATTCCAAGACCTATGACCTTTGACCAAGACCCTCCAAGATCAAGTCCAAG
This sequence comes from Pinus taeda, assembly GCA_000404065.3. Taxonomy (NCBI): domain Eukaryota; kingdom Viridiplantae; phylum Streptophyta; class Pinopsida; order Pinales; family Pinaceae; genus Pinus; species Pinus taeda. The sequence goes on along the minus strand of APFE030034983.1, from coordinate 251,846 downwards.
TCATCGTTCCTTCTTGATGAGCTTTCCTTACACATCTTCCATGAATTCAACCTTCCAGCAACTTGAACCCCAACAACAATTTCTGCAGCTTTGACCTAGAAGCTTCGACCTTGATGCAGCTTCGACCTAACAACTTCACAACTTTGATCTAGAGGCAACTTCACAGCTTCGACCTTGCAGCTTCATTGCCTCGACCTTATAGCTTCACAACTTTGACCTTGCAGCTTTACAACTCCGACCTTTTACCTTCACAACTTCGATGCAGCTTTAGAATTTCGTCTAGCCCAGAAACTATAGAAACCCTAACGAAAGAGAGAGAGAGGCCCAAAAACTTATAATTTGATCTTCTTCTTCTTCGTCCTTTTCCAATTTCTATCTTGAGGAGATCAAACTTGCTTGAGTGAGTGTGCAAATGAGGTCAAATTCCTTTTTATTTATAGGCTTGTGTGGGGTACGAATTACTATCTTGAGGTCGACTTGTCCCTTCATGTAGGCCGACTTGATCTTTGTGCCATGACGAGGGTTTGGAGGGTCTTTTGACTCTATTTTGACTCAATAAATTTTTCTTAACTATATGTAACATGTCCAAATGGGTCTTTAATACACGACAATGACTCAATTGACTTTATGACAAACCTAGAAGCATTCAATGGGTGCTTGACCTAAAAATAAATTTCCCTTGAGCATGAAACCCATGCGTCAAGGATACAAATAATAAATTTATTTTTCTTTTTTTCTTACTTACATGAAATCACGATTACATATGCCATTATGAAGACTGAACCTAGTTACATATTTCAACACTCCCTCTTAACTAGTGAGGTATTCATAATCCATACAAGGTACTTGGACATTTTCAATCTGAAGAATTCTCATAAGAAGAGTCAGATTAGTAATCCGTCTGTATAGCATCATATCATCTAGCATTCTCACATGGCAAGGCCTTGACTAACAACTCTATCTCTCCACAAGATTAGAGCACAATGTTGGCGAGACCAATGATTTATAAACACCCTCATCATTGTCTCTCTCAGAATGTACCCCAATCGTGTTCTCTCAGCTTATGTTCCACCAAGACTATTCTTATCTTGAATTCCCAGTCCTCAAAGAATATCGGTCCTCTATGACTACTCACATCCTCAAAGAGTATCAGATGCGAGATGCTTACCCAATCCTCCATTCTCTTCTTATGTGAAGACAAGAATGACGTGTCTATCTCCTCTCATGGCCTTCAATAAGACTTACAACTGTTAGTCTTGGTCTAATACATGACACATGAAGTAGAGAATCATATCTGTCACTCCCTCTTAACCAGGGATGACCAACCCATTACATAAAAGAAATGTACCCAAGCTCCCTCTTAATCAGCGACTTGTCTAAGCTCCCTCTTGACCAGGGACTTGCTTCCAACAACTCTTTAGGTGGAGATCATGGGACAACCAGTTGTTTAAAGAGCTCCTCCTTTTGATGTCATGAACTTCTTTTTCTTTATTCAAGAGTCTTCATCTTTTTGGGACTTCTTCGTAGGGCATCGACCATCCATCACTTTCATTCATGAATTAAGTCAGTCATGTCATCCTTTCTTTCATTGGAAAGTGATCCATTTGTCCATATGTAGCCTTTCCTCATGCCTTGCTACCTTCTTCGCATCATGTTTCCTTCGGGATATTTCATCCTACCACATGAGTTTCAGTTGTAGATGACATCTATAGCTCTTCCTTTGGTAGCCCTGCATTAGCCCATCCAAATATTGTTGAAAAATAGAAAGTGAACATTAAATCAAAAATACCTTTGTGATGGTCTTCATCGTGACATCTCCTTGTTTGCATCAACATCTTGCATATATATTGACACATCTCCAAAAGATATACAACATCAAGGGTCTCTTTCTTTCTTAGACTTTATCAGGAACTTCATATCTTTCCCATGGAGATATCATAGTTAAATCTTCTAGTCCTTGGATGTTGATTGCCTTCTTCATAGTTGCATTTTTCATGATCTCTTCCTTTCTATATTCACATATTTTCTCCCTGGAACTTCCAATCATAGTTCCTTCAACTTTGTCAACCATCTCATATTTCATATGAGGATATATTATGTTGATGTCATCTAGTCAATGTGTGAACCATGCCTCATGCAACCTTTCACAGGAGGAGATTCTTTCTTTTGATCATGCTCTTGAGGTAGAGCATTCATTCATGATATCTGCAACCATATGACATGACTTTTTTTTTTTATCAAGTACAAGCATACATACCTCGTCTCTTTCCTTTGGTAATCTAGACTTCCTTCGGCAGTTTCCTTGATCGAAAGAACTTTAATCCCTTGACATGCTTCACTTCTTTTGACGTCATACCATCATCCCATGAATCCCATACAAGTTGGAATTCCCGGTGAGACAGTTGCTTCTTCCAGTAGGTGAACCTTCCAATGAAAATTCCAACTAAGGTTCTTTATCATCCTCATCCTGCAAATGCTCCTTTTTGAATGATGTATGATGAGTTCTATACTAGATGACTTTCTTCTTCTCATAAGCACTACTTATGCTTCTAATGAGGTTACCAAGAGCTACATCCTTCTATAGGTGACAACCATAGAATTTTATTTCAGCTATCTTTCGTGCTTCTTTATGATGATGTCACGAGCTCTTGCTTTCAATCGTATGCTTCTATGGTGCCATCTGCTAACATGATGCATCCTATCATGCTTCTAATAATTCCTACCATGATAGTTATACTTTACAACAAAAAAATTGAAACAAAAACTTGAAAAGAACAAGGCGAGGAAGACTATCTCAATCATAGTAGAGATCTTTTACTTCCTCCTTCTTGGATTTCTTCTTTTTAACTTCTTCCACTGCTTCAGTGATATGGGCTTCTTCCCTTCCTCTTTTGTTGTTGCCCTTCCTGAGCTTTGGACAATCTCTCTTGTAGAGCCCATTTTCATGACAACCATAGAATTGAACCTTCAACACGTTCTTCTTCTTTTTTCTGAGGACCAAGCTTCCCAAACTTACCTTTTCTTCTAGCCATGGCAACAAATGCTTGAGCTGGCTTGCTTGATCCTACATCGATTTTTGCTTGCAGCCCAGTTTCTTTGATTTTGCACAATTACCATAGTTCATTGAAAGGAGTAGCATTGCCATATTTCTCCCAACTCTTAGAGTTGATCTCTTATTTCTGACACCCTCATAAAGTATGAGGCTATTGCTTCTTCTTTTGATATCTTCATCTTGTAGAGCTTGAGCTTTTTCTTTCGGTGGTTCGACAATTAAACCCTTAACATGATCAACGACTTCATTTTCTATGAGGATCAAATCTATCCTCTTCTTCCATGCAAGAAAGTTTGACGACCCAACCAATTTGTTGCTCTCCTTGCAATATGAAGTGATTTTGACATATTCAAATATAGATATAAAAGTACTTATCAAGTGAAGATACTCCTAGATGATGAAATCTTCAACTTGATGCCTAATTGATTTTGATGATGATGTAGATAGTAGAAGATGTCTTCTTGGTGAAGATGTCTTTCTTCAAAAGTGATATTTGGCTCAAAGGGAGATCACATTGATTCCTTGATGTTGATGACAATGTTTTTTCCTGCTTTTCTTCCTTCAAGACAAAGTTAGTTAAGCTTGTTTCACAACCTTAAATTTCGGCTCTTTTGCAATAACCCTAGTTCAGACGTGTGGCTAAAAAATGGAAAAATTTGCCTCCTTTCTACTTTGCTTGACTTGACTTCTTTTTTCTTGTTATTTCGGCCTGCAAAGGGGACCTTTCTTGGCACAAAACTTGATCCTTGATGGTGGCTGCAATCCAATACTTGCTGCTGCATAAGGATTTCTTAATACTTTGCATGTGTGGATAATATAGCCTAGAAAAACAAACCCAAAAGGGCTTTGCTCTTCCTGCCTTATGATAATGATTGTACAATGTGTGAGATTCCCAAGAACACTTCAAGTGTTGAACCCTTCTTTGGATGAGCTAGGGTTTTGAGGTCTTCTTTGATGCTCTTAATTATTCCCTTTCAATATGATGAGTGGGTTAGTCCTTCTTGATGATTGATGCTCTTGATGTTTACAAGGTGATCTCTTTATAGTTTATACTTCGACCCTCAAGTATCATTCTTCGTGTTGCCCTTCCTTGATGTAGTCACCTTAGCTCGGATTCCATGGTGAGAAATCTACGGGGCAACAAGTGTAGGTGATTTCTCTTACTTTGATAATTGCTTATGATGTATTTTTACTTTACTTGATTAACTTCTCATTTCCTTTATTATTATTAGTGTTCTCTATCATCAAACAACTACCAAATTGTAAAGAACAATGAGACAATAGGAAACAAGATATAGGCAATCAACCAGTGCCAAAACCTCACCAACAGGGAGGAAAACCTACCAAAATCCTTCTCTTCTTATAGAACTTCAATTAACGAATTCCAAGACCTTTGACCCTTGATCGAGACCCTCCAAGACCAAATCATCTTTCCTTCTTGATGAACTTTCCTTACACAAAACTTCTAGTACTTTTTAACCTTCCAGCGACTTCAACCCTAACATCAATTTTTGCAACTTCGATCTAGCAGCTTCAGTAACTTCGACCTTGATTCAACTTTAGCAGCTTCGACCTAACAACTTCACAACTCCAATCTAGAGGCAACTTTAACCTTGTAGCTTCATAACTTCGACCTTGCAACTTCACAACTTTGATGCAACTTCAAAATTTCATCTAGCCCAGAAACTAGAGAAAACCCTAACGAGAGAGAGAGAGAGAGAGAGAGGTGCCCAAAAACTTTGATCTTGATCTTCTTCTTCTTCTTCATCATCCTTTTCCATCTTCTATCTTGAGGAGATTGAAATTGCTTGAGTTAGTGTGCAATGAGGTCAAATTCCTTCTTATTTATAGGCTTTTGTGGGGTACAAATTGCTATCTTTATGCTGACTTGTCCCTTCATGTAGGCTGACTCAATCTTTGTGCCATGATGGGGTCTTGGAGGGTCTTTCGACTCTATTTTGACTCAATAATTTTTTCTTTACAATATGTAACATGCCCAAATGTGTCTTCAATACATGGCAATGACTCAAATGACTTTAGGACAAACCTAGAAGCACTCAATGGGTGCATGACCTAAAAATAAATTTTCCTTGGGCATGAAACCCATGCCTCAAGAATACAAATAATAAGTTTATTTTTCTCTTTTCATTAAATACATAAAATCACGACTACATATGCCATTATGAAGACCGAACTTAGTTACATATTTCAACATACCTGATAACTACTTCAATGATCAATTAAACTTTAGTTTCATGTAGCATTAAATTCAATATCATTTAGGCAGTTATACAGAAGAAAACATCAATTGACTAAACATGAAATTGCAGTAAAGTAACTATGAAACAAAGAGACGAGACAGAAATTAGGCACACAGGCAGGGAAAAAGCCACAAGGGGATAACCCAGAAAAGTTCTTCCTTATGAGAGAGCGAGAGCTTCTAGATTCATTAATACATCACAAATAACCAATAACCAAAACCGTGATCAAGTGTGATGTCAAAATCTGAGTTCTTGAAATTTCAGCCCTCCCTAGAATTTTGGTTGCTTTTTGAAATTTCAACCTCCACCTAAATTTTCGGTCCTCCTATAATTTCGCTGGATCAAAATTGAATAAGACAAAAAATTGATTGCCAAATGAATGCCAATGTTCTCTCTCTCGCACACACACATATATAGTCATGAGAGGGCTAATTATTATTAGCCCTAATGGGGCCAACTTGTAGATCTCTTGGATCCGACTTTTAGATGACCAAAATAAATAATTCTCCTTCAAATGATGAAAAATGTTGACCATAGCTACATGATTTTTCAACACTTCCTCTTAGCTAGGGAGGTAGTTTTTCATTCTCTCTCAAGGTCAATCTTCCTGACCAATCCATCGGTCTCATGACCTACAACCTAAGGAGGAGAATACAATCCAAGTTTCTCTCTCGAAAACTCATCATAAGGAAATATACATAGCATCCATCTCAATGCATCTCCCCGACCACAAGGTCTCACAACACACACCCTATGGGAGGAACCAACAAGACATCTCCTGGACCACAAAGTCTCTCGGCACATAACCTATAGGAGGAATCAACAATACATCTCTCGGACAATAATGTCTCTTGCCGCACAACTTGCAGGAGGAATCAACAATACATCTCTCGGACAATAATGTCTCTCAGCACACAACCTACAGGAGGAATCAACAATACATCACCCGGACAACAATTGACTCTCGACACACAGGGTACATGAGGAATCAACAATACATCTCCGGGACAACAATGTCTCTCAGCACACAACCTACAGGAGGAATCAATAATACATATTCGGGACAACAATGTCTCTCGGCACACAACCTACAAGAGATGGTCTAATCATGATGTTATGTAATCACTGCTCCCTCTTCAAGAGGATTCTCATTCATTTCAATTTTTTCATATAAACATCAACAACCAATTCATCATCATAAATGTAGGCATGGTGGATTTCAAATATTTTAGCAAACAACAAAATTTAATTGTTCATCCTGCTTCTACAAGGGCTTCTCTGAGAAGCAAACATTAGCAACCATAGTAGAATTCAACATACCATAATCAAATCCAACAAATATTAGAGTCTTGCAGCTTCTTCAAATCATTCATTAGGAGGATATTGATGGAGCTATAGTTCATTGTGCCAAGGATATCACCAAGTTCATGCCTAAAAAACATCTCCCTCTTACATAGAAATAACGGGCCCATTTTTACCATATCTAGATCAACATCGGTCTCCAAAGCTTCTAGCCACCTTTATGAGAACGAGCTCAGTCAGGCTAATCTTGTCTGCTCCTTCTGAGTATAGAGCCTATCACGGGTCTTCTTGTCACATTGTTCTTCCGTCATTGCCAACGATATGCCACACCTTGGCAGTCTTCATAATGTACCTACAAACCTCATTAGGAGGCTATGGAAGAACAAGAACAATCCAAGAGACTCATAATGAAATAATCAAGATAATACTTATCTTTTGAGAGTGTGTGAGCTCCCTCTTGATCTTAGCCTTCCACATCATCATTAATATCGGGAAACCATATCTTCATCATCATCATCAAGAAGTGTTTATCACCAACGAGTCCACATCGTCATTGTCAACAAAGAGTCTACATTATCAACGAGTCCACACCATCAAGGAGTCTACATCATTAACAAGTTCATATCGTCATCATCATTGAGTCCACATCATCATCCTTATCAAGGAGCATTATCAAATCATCATCATCATCAACTAGGAGTCTACATTATCATTGAGTCCATATTTTCATCATCGTCAAGTAGCAGTACATATCAATGTTGCAGGAACCGTCCCCCCCCAAGGATCCAAAGGCAGATCCGCGTCTCGTACGGATGCGCCACCGATCCTTTGGCGGAACTGCGGATCGGAAAATCGGATCTGCGGTTCCTCCTTTTTTTGGCGATTCCTACAAATTTGGATTTGTGGGGGCTCGATCCGCGACTCCTACTACCTGATCCACGGTTCCTATTTCCTGATCTGCAAATCCGGAAAGGATCAGGTGCGGATTTGTGGATGTTTGAGCGTGTATCCACTGCGGATCACGAGCGGATCCCAGAGAAGGTGGACGGTTCCGTAAGGTTTTTTTTTTGTTTTTGGAAATTTCGAGCTGTTCTCGGAGGAACTACACTTTCTGAATACTCCCAAGGTACTCCTTGATGCTCCCTAGATGCTTCCTAGATGCTCCCTAATGGTAATGTTAAATTCTTGAAGTAAAAATAACATTCTCCTTTATCTTTCATTTCCATCCATTTACTTAAAGTTTTACATTACCATGAAATGACTCAGGATGTTTGAGAGTGGTTCCAACCTCATCAGACTTCATATGGAGAAAATAGAATTTCATATACCATTCAAAATTCAACAGACTTAACAATTTTCAGGATCAATGGGATTGTGGTGTTTCATTGGATTATATCATGTATGAGGGCATGTGATTGGCATTTAATCAAGAGCAACAAGCCCTATATGTACCCTAGTGTTGGTGTTATTGATTGTTGAACTCCTTTGTCACAGCCTTAGCAATTATGTACCCTTCACTCAAGTCAAAATCATCGATTAGGCATGTTAAGCTTTCTCTACCATATTATAAGGCTTGAATTAAGCTGTTTGATCAAAATTAGGCAATGTTGACTAAAATCCCTATAGAATTGAAGTAGAGGCAAAGGCTAGACAAGAGAAGAGGAATCTAGATTTTAGATAGTTGATGCTGGAATAATTATTCATTGATGTACAATGGAAGCCATATCTATCTTGATTTATGTAAAAATATGCATGTTTTCATGCCTTCTACAACTAATTTGGTATTTTGGATGTTTTTTTAATATAAATGCAAAAAAATATTAAAAAATTAAATATATATAATAGACGCTCCTGAGATGCTTCGCTTCCTAGATTTTTGGAAAATGACGCTTCTGCGTCCCCGCTTCCAAAGAACGTCCCTATTTCGTCCCCGCTTCATGCAACATTGGTACATATCATCATTGAGAAATTCATCAAGGAGTCCAATCTACGACATCATCATTAATATCGTCAACGAGTACATATCATGATTATCAATATCATCAACGAGTCCACATTGTTATCATCATCAACGAGTTCATGTTGTTATTGTCATCAACAAGTCTACATCGTTAAGGAATCCTCATCATCATCATCATATCATCACAGAGTTCATGTCATCATCAAAGAGTCCATCATCCGCAACTTCAAAGAGTGAACACATCATCGAGGAGTCCATTATCCACATCTTCAAAGGGTTTACATCAGCATTAAGAGATCCATATCATAAATATAATCATTAAATGTCCACATTATCAACATCAAGAAGTTCATGTCAGCATCCATAAGAAATTTATATCAACATCAAGAAGTTAGTGTTTCCTCTTTCACACGAACATAATTAGTTCTAGGATTCGGTCCATTTTCATCTCCAAGCCCTACCTAGGGTTTACCAACCATTATCAATCCAATGTCAGTAATGATTAAAACAATAAAAAACATAAGATACTTATCTTTTGATCTTATGACAACTCCCTCTTGGTCTTGAGTCCTTTAGAATCCGACCTGCAAATTTACCTCAATGTTAAGATGTCAGATCTTTTAGCAATCAATTCATAAGCCCAACATTTACCCAACCTTCCATATCGAGGAAAGGTTAGTGGCTATAAGCCAGGGTTATGGCATCAATCTCTAATATCTTTTCAGGTTTATAAGCCCTCAGATTTTCATCATATGTATATGTCATAGCCTTCTTGCATCATGCTATCAATTCTATCTAGGCTTTCTCCTTCAGTCCTTTTCTTATGATAGGGTTTACAATCTTTTAAAAATCAATAGACCCTTCTTATCAAGAGCTGAGATATAGCAAAAACATTTGATCATCAGGATTATGACACCTTTTCATTTTGCTAATAAATCATTGAAGCATTATAATGTCGACTTCTTCTACCTTGTATACTTATATTAAGGCACAACTTTATTATAAAGAGACATCTACTAATTTGTTATGGATAGAGATGTATTTTTGCCATCGAGGTCACTAAATATGTAATCATCCATAAAGTCACTGTCATTATCATATAGTTATCACTTAAGATCTCAAAGATATACCCCCATACATGTACTATCATTCTATAACATAAACAAACAATTCACTGTCTTCATAATAGCAAAGTCACAGTATTATGGATCTTTCACGTCTAAAAAAAACAGGACTTCACATCACATTAGTTATTGTCACTTTGAATCATAGAGATTTAAGACCTCACATTACAGAGACTAGACTTCTTTTCCTGCGTTACAAAGATTAAGTCCAGTCATCGAATTACTGACCTCTCTCATATAGGATTCTTGTATCAACAGAGATAATTCACACTATTGTCGTTTTCTTTGCATTTGTAGAATAAAGTCATTTAGTTTCACATAGCTTGTAAACATATTATTGTAGAGATTATACTGGCTTCTACACATCAACAGAGATGCATCATAAAAATATAATCTTTTTCATATGAAGGGGTCACGTTAGGTTCTTCAGCGAAGAGATATTAACCAGTCATTGTAATGTGCGCCTCTTACAGCCACTGTAATTGGATGCGAGGCTCAGAAAATATACTCATTGAATTAAGGTTTTATACTTCTGTTTTCAGCCTTCTACACTTTGATTTGAATGCTTGTCTTCCTCAAAACTGCTCCTTCAATGCCCCCCAACTCTGAAACCATGTTGATTTTCTAGGATAACTGCTAGAATTCTTCACTAGATAACTACAATGATCAATTAAACATTAGTTTCATGTAGCATTAAATTCAATATCATTTAGGCAGTTATACAGAAGAAAAAGTTAAAAACATCAACTGATTAAGCATGAAAAAGTAGTAAAGTAACCATGAAACAGACAAGAGACACAAAAATTAGGCACACAAGGGGAAAACCCAAAAAAGTTCTTCTTTATGTGAGAGAGAGAGAGTTTCCAGATTCATCAGTACATCACAAATAACCAATAGCGGAATAATAACCAAACCAGTAACCAAAACCATGATCAAATGCCATGTCAAAATCTGAGTTGTTGAAATTTCGGCCCTCCCTAGAATTTCGGCCGCCTCCTGAAATTTCGGCCCTCCTATGATTTCGCTGGATTAGAATTGAGCGAGACAAAAAATTGATTGCCATATGAATGCCAACGATCACACACACACACACAGATAAGTCATGACAGGGCTAATTAGCCCTAATGGGGCCGACTTGTAGATCTCTTGGAGCCAACTTTCAGATGACCAAAATAAATAATTTTCTCCTTCAAATGATGAAAAATGCCGGCCATAGCTACATGATTTTTCAACAGTTACAACATATTGTGTATTCTATGGCTCTGAGGAGGACAAAGCATTCAGGTACTCATGACATTTTGGTCATATGACAAATAATCAAGTAGAGACATATAGTCTCTACCAGGGGCTTTCTTAGCCAAAGAACATTAGGTTGACATACAGTTATGGGATATTCTCTCCTATTTTTGCATCTGGGCAAAAACTCCCTCCTAAAGGAGAAATTAATGGAAAACATCATGAAAAAAATTGGAAAATTGTAAAAGATATCCCATACAAAGTATATTTCCATGCCCTAAGAGACTTCAACAAAGAAGCAAACAAGAATGCTAATGAGGGGTGTAAATTGAAGATAGGTGAATTAATGATTAATGGCCAAATCAGGCCTGGTATAATTCCCTAAAGGTGGATGAAGTAAATTCCCTAGTAGCGTTGTGTGTTGTAAATTTTGTGTTTTGGTGGGGTAGTTTTGTAAGGTATTCACCTACAAAACCCCTCTTTTTGTAGCCTAGATATATTCTTCTCAAGAAAATCATGTATTCTTTTGGAAAGAAAAAAACAGTTAGAAATTTTTGATAAATTAGCTCTGTAATGCCTGATTTATTTGCTGTGAACTAGGTGTAGAATTGTATAATACAAATACTCTTTTCGGTTAAAGAAAAAGTTAAAACATATTGCGGTCCGTGGAGGTACCTTGTAGGCTTTGATCATTAAAATGATATGCTGATTTGAAGGGGAAAATTATGGCGCATGTGTGTTAATCATTTATTGCTTCTGTTGTTCATTTATCCAACCAGATGTGTGATTGTTGCAGGTTCAGAAATATTTATTTTTGTGATCAAATATGTTTAGATCTGATTTGTTTAATTAAGAAAAATATAAGACAACAATCATCTAGGGCTTTTGGAAAATTTGACATCGTGTCAGAGTTGGTCTCTAATTGAGATACCTGAGGGTTTACAATAGTAGATCAATTTCCATAAGCAAAGACCAACAGTTAGAGGGTTTCATTATTGATTCTTGAAGGGCCAAGTACTTCTGTAGGAAAAAAATGTTTTTATTTTATTTTATGATCAGGAAGTTTGTGCATTTGATCTCAGAGATGGCAATAACTAACCTTAGATTTTAGGAAAAATTGGATGGTGTCTCCAACTTTTTTCCTTGGAAAGTTAGGATGACATTGGTATTGAAAGAGAATGATTTTTGAGATATCATCAAGGATGTTGTGCCTCCTATAGATCCACAACAATTGGTAACATATAAGAAAAAAGGAAGTGAATGCCAAGCAAATGATCTTGGATGTTGTGAAGGATCACCTAATTCGTCACATATTTGAGAAGACAATGGTGCATGAGATGCTTAATTGCCTGGTTAGCCTCTACTAGAGTGAGAACATTAACAAAAAGATGATATTGTGGAACAAACTTATATCCATAGAGATGACTAGATCAAACACCGTTACTAGTTACTTGATGAAGATCATGTAGATTCATGATCTTGTAGTAGTTGGAGAGAAGGTTGTAGATGGAGTTGGTGACCTGGCATTGAATGGATGCCCAACTTCACGGGAACCATTTGTCAAAGGTATTTGTGCTCAGGAAAATCTTCTTATCTTTGAGAGGCTTAGGGATGATTGTATCTAGGAGAAAACTTTGGTGGAGTCAAAGGCTAGCAAGAACGATGGTGATGACAACCCAACCCTAATTGGTCAAACCAAGAAGAGTAGAGGTGAAGGACTTGTCGACCACTACGTTTCAACGACCCATAGCCGTACACCCCTTTTCTTCGCAAAAGGGATAGCGCCTGATCGACGTGTCCGTGTCGTCTAGCTATCATCATCACTCTGATCATGTTATAATGTAAACCCATTCTGCATATATATGATGTAAATAACTTCAGCAGAATTGTGCCATGTATGTAATCGCCTAGGTAAACCTACTTTTCTGGTGACAAGCTACTTTTTGGGAGGTTTTTTGTCTCACCGATCCATTCTCGGATGGTCGACAGAGTTTTCTTTCAGTCTCACCCCAAAGTCAGAATGTATTTTGTCACTGAGATCTTAGGTGAGTCCTAGTGTTCTAGATTGAGTCTATGTAAAAGTGATTTGGGAATTGTCCTAACTATTTGGTTAGGTTATTTTATTACAAATTGCTTGGTCTGCTGGATTATATTTGTGTCGCAGAAATGGGTAGTCTGTGAGGGTCTATTACAGATGAGTTTTCTCCCTTATGATGTCGAAAGTATGAAAATTATGATGTAAAGTGTCTTAAGGGTTGGAAAAATAAGTTATCCCCTTGTAAGTTAATTAATTAAATTTTCTGGTCAAAAAATTAATTAAAATCCTAAGCCAGAAATTTAATTAATTCTAGTTCTTAGGTAAATTTAAACTCTCCAAAGGCAAAATTCGTCAGTCCCTAAAAATTAAATTTTAAGAGGCCCATGTACTAAGGTAAAATAATTATTTTGACAAATTTTAGACTTTTGATCCCCGGGGTTAAGTCAAAGTCAATTTTATGAGGAAATTAACTCAAATTTTTTTATTTTTGAGTTAATTAAAATGCAATTAATTGAAAAATTCGAATTTCCTCAAGAATTTAATATTTCGACGGATGAGATTAAAAGAAATTTTAATCCTCATCAACTATTGAGATTGCTTTGACGAGGATCACTCGAACTAGCCATTGGGGGACTTGGAAGTCATTTGTCAGTTGATCTATTCGATCTTTGAGTCGTGTGCTAAGCGAAAAACTTGTGTAATCTTTTTCTGAATAATAAAGAAAGACTTTGGGTTTAATTTTCTTTGGTGTTACTCTTCATGGAAATACTGTAAGTTGTGTTGTTTTCATGCGTAATTTTTTTTAGCCATTGATGATAACTTCGGAAATAGTGATTTGAGTGCAGGTATCTTGCTCAGTCGCTAGAGTTTAAATGATAATTTAAATTTTGAATGTAATAGCAGGTACATCTATTTATTTGAATTTTATTATTATTATTTTCTCGCTCTATTTTGATGGCTGAATTGAGTTTTGCAGGAAAGTCTTGATTTTTAGATCCTCGAGCTTTAGGGGAAGTCTTCAGTTGGACCAGCCAACTTCCGATTTGTGTTTTCTGAAGAGGCCAACTAAATTTAATCCTGGGCTTATCATAAGATTTTTATTGGTGATACATGAAGGGTTTCAAGTTAAGCATCTCCTTTAAAATTTAAAAATTTATTTTTTATGTACGAAATTGATAAATCTGGCTGTTGAGAGCCTTAGATTATCAGATCTGGGAGCGGATTTGGACTCACACTCCTCAGATTTGATAGATCTGCCATTTCTGTGCATAGATATGTAAAATTTTTTCGGTTTTCTGACTTGGGTTTATGGGGTTTTATTTTATTTTTTGTATATCTGGGTGTTATTGTTTTCAGGGACAGGTTGCAGATTTGAAGGAGAAGTTCGATTTGAAGCTAGATCTAGGCCCTGGATTTTTTTTACATGGGTTTCATTGATAAATTTGAAGCAGAAGTATAGCATTTAAATCAAAAAAATTATGGGAAATTTTCTTGAGTTCTTTGGCTACCATTTTGTCTGCTCCTTGGGGTTTTTTGCATCTTTGCTATAGAAGGTTTTGAAAAAAAAAACTAATTTTTTTTAGAAAACCTATCCTTTTCTTGCCTGTGTTTTTTTTGCTACAAATTTCGAAATTTTTCTTGCTGCTTTCATCCCTCTATCCTAGCTCTCGATTTTTGGAAACTAGCTGCTACATAAGCTGCTCTCTTTCTCACCTATCAAAATCGCAATCTCCCCTTCCGCCCTCTCCTCTTTACTTGTGGCTCCCATTTCTTTGCTGCTCCAATCTCCCTTTGTTTTCTGCGATTTTCTTTTTCTATATCCTTTCCTCCCTGCATTTGTTTTCCATTGCTGCTCCTCAGCTCGCTGCATTCCGTCCTGCCTTTCTCTGCTGTTCGCAGCTCCCTCTCCTTAACCCTCAACTCGATCTTCTTGCCCATTGCATTCCTCACTCCCTAAACGTTATCGTCGCTCACTCTATTCCTCACTACTTCATACGCAGACCTACAAACATAACTGCTCGCTGTCCGTCGCTCCTCCCTCTGCAGCTCACATCCTCCATTCATGCACTAAATCCTCACTGCAAGCTCCTTGCTATCACCTGCAAACCCTCCATTGTTACGTTGTCAAGACCTCGTCTCCTTGCCGTCGAGCCCTGCAAACACAAACCAAGCAAACACATTCAACTTTATATTTTGGGTTTCATTTGTTTATATTTTTTAGTCTTCACGTTAGGGTTTTAGGTCGGTCATTTTTTTTTTATCCAATTTCGTTTTAATGAAACTTTAGTTAGATTCATTTTTTTTAAAATTTGATTTTTTGTTTTGATTTGATTTGATTTTTTCACTTTTTATTTGTAACTTATGATTTTATTTTATTTTTTAATTTTTATTTTCATTTGAAAAAACATTAAAAAACATAAAAAAATCTAAAATTTAAAAAATTTAAGAAAATCTAAAAAAAATAAATTTAAATTTCTTGTTGACTTGAGAACTAAGAATGAAATAAATTAAAGGATTTGCACTTTCACATTAAATATTTTTAATGTGGCCTGTGGCCCATTAAAAAATTATTTTATTAACCGTTTGATTTGTTTTACTTCTTCATTTTTTACATTAAAGTTACTGCCTAAGGAATAATTAAAATTCTAATTTAAAGTTCCTTAGTGTTGTTTGGTGATTAAATGCTTTTTTGTGATTTCTCTTTTGTCAAGGTGCGATAAATGTTTAAAAATCATACTGACTATTGAGGAAAGATAATTTTGCTAGATTATCCTACATGTTAAAGTTTTGAGTATTTTACATTTAATTGTTCATGATTGTCGCATTACCACATTATAAATTGCTCTAGGTGGCTTGTTATTATTTAGTCTTTGGTTGATTCAAATTAAAGGCACTGGCCTGTAGTCATTTTTATCTTGTGATTGTGTCTTATTTTAATCTATCTATCTCAATTGACCAAGACTTGCTTTAAATTCATCAAATTGTTCATCCTTAAAATCTCCTAGCGCATGTGTTCCACAGGCTATACTCATCCATTCATCTTAGGGACTACCCCCTTGACTTGTCTAGGAGAGAATCTAAACGGAGTGAGTAAGGATTAGAGTGACAACCCTTGCTCTGAGCGTTGTTGCGGTGCTTGGAAACTTTGTGCGACAACAAGACCCAACAAAGGTAAGGGAAAGAGTGAGGAGTTTGCCTCATATTCAGGGAAGAAGGACTTTAGTAAAATCAAGTGCTTCATTTGTCATATGTTTGACCATTATGCATTGCAATGTTTAGAGAAGGAGGGCAGGCAGAAGCAGTAGCAACCAAAGTAGGTAGCAACCTTTCCAAAAACTTAGATGAATGAGTGTGCTACCAAGTTTGAGAAAGATTTCTCAATGCTATTTTCCCTCTCTACTAGTACAATTTTGAGGAATGATTTGTATAGTGGAACATCTAGGAACATGACATCAACTTGAGAGTTATTTTCAAGTCTAACAAAGCAAGACTGGAGAGGCCATGCTAATCTTGGTGTTGATGCCAAGTATGCAGTAGCAGGAGTTGGTTACGTTCCCTTCTAGCTCTAGCTAGATAATTCTTTAGACTTTAATTATGTTTTGTTTGTTCTAGGTCTCAAGAAAAAATTA
The DNA here is from genome assembly GCA_000404065.3 of Pinus taeda. NCBI lineage: Eukaryota > Viridiplantae > Streptophyta > Pinopsida > Pinales > Pinaceae > Pinus > Pinus taeda. Next base: position 235,244 of record APFE030034983.1, on the reverse strand, counting down.
CTTTCAATTTCGGTTATGGTGGGTAAGGGTTATGTAGTAGGTTTAAGAATTGATAGGTCATTATCATGTTAAAGGAATCTAGCTTAAAAGCAACACAAGTGATTGAGGTTAGGGAAGACAACTTGTATATGTTACAGGGAGAATTTGTTTGAACCCTAGTTCATAACACACAACTTGTGTGAGTTATGGCACAAGAGAATGGGGTACCTACATTACAGAGCATTGCCTATTTTAAGGAAGATTGTCACAGGGATTTTAGAGTTCAACATTGAATAACAGGGAGTGTGCAGAGGGTGCACACTTAGCAAGCATGCCAAGGCTACTTGCCCAAGTGGTGAGAACGAGTCTAAGGGGATTCTAGACCTAGTCCATTTAGATGTATGTGTTAGTTTTCTAAAACCCAACTAACTAATCTATGAATTTTAACCAAGCAAAGAACGAAAATCTGAATTTTAACTTTTAATCCACAAATATGCTAAGTTTTCTAACTTGCACGCAACAGAAAACAAAAGGAATATATGAAGACAAGCACACTAGAAAAATAGGTACACAAAAAATTTACCTAGGATTTATTGTTCAACTTAGCAAAATCTGCTTAAAGAAAATGTTACATTCAAGAAGGAAAACTTCATTTTCTCTCTCTGCAAGCCCTCTATGCAACTGTGTTAAATTGGCAACTAGGGCCAAACTCCATGTGGGTCAGCTTATTTATGACAGCTGATATTTTTATTGGATCCCTCTCGTCGAGAGGTGTAGGATCGACCTAAAGATCATCCGATTCCGATAAGTATTTATGGAGATATGAATTTATTTTGTTTATGTAATTATTATCAAGCCGACCAACCCTTATGTAGGCTCTAGAAGCCCAAACGTCATGTCTATTCATCATCCTCCTTTAGTATAAATAAGAGAGGATTTGGAGACATTAGAGACAACACATTCTTGATGTGATCTCCTCTCCACGTCTTGGGTTTTTGGAGAAGGAGAGTCACAAAAAGGAATACGTTGATCTAGTTTCATGATGCCCTAAATCCAATACAGTCATAACCTTATATGCTGTTCATGGTGAAGCCGCAGATGGAAGGAGCCCTACCACAGCTATACGCAACGCATAAAGACTCCTTATATGCTATCACATACGCAGTTCATGGAAGACAATTATATACGCTGTTCATGATGACCTCTTATACGTAGTTCTTGGAAGCAGCCATGAAGTCATCTATACACAGGCCATGAATGTATGAACAGCTGGGAGACCTTGTGAAATAAATGGATGATACCTTACGCAGAAGATATATACACGTTGTTCTTGAAGAAATGTCATACGCTGTAATACGCTGTTCTTACCTAGCCGCAGTCATAAAAGGGTATTGACTGCACCATTTTAGGTGCAGTCATGTTGAGACACTCACATCCTGTAATATATATTAGGCTCCCTCTATAATGGATCTAGCTGCGTGGTACGCAGTGCATCAACGCAGTTATATAAACACAGCTCGTGGAGGCATATACACACATCAAACACAGTCATGATACGCTGGAGGCATTACTACGCTACTTGTGGATATATATACACACAGGTGGAAATATATAAACTATCATATGCAGGTGGAAACATAGCAACTTCATGATAAAGGGTCTATACACACCTTGAAGAACACACGCTGTTCATATTATACTCTATTGAGAGACTTGTAAAATGTTAACACATGAGACCTGTTAACGCAGAAAGAAGGATAGTTTATGAAGTCTGCCGAATAGGATCTATAGCCTAGCTGCTTTGCTAGGCTGCAAGCCATAGCAAGCAACTAAGGCTGATATCCACAAAGGCAAATTGTTGCAGCAGCATAAAGCTTGATATAATGCATGGGCAGCATGGGCAGCATGAAGCATGATGATGCATGAGCAGCATAATGATGATGATGCACATTAGCAAGGAGCTACATGATGAATGAGCTGCATGATAGATCAGATCATGGGCAGCATGATAGATCATAAGCACGGGCAGCGTGAAGCAAGATGACTATCATGATTAGTGCAGCGTGGTGCAATACACTGTAAGGTACAACGAATGGTCGAGATGCAGAATGATGATAGGTGAAGGAGTCACCTTGAGTATCAGTTGAAGCAGAATGTCTTCAACTGATCTCATCGTTATAGGAGATGATCTATGCTTAGATCTAGATAAGTCAAAGTGTTGACTTCTATTGTAATGTACTCTCTCTCTCTTTCTTTGCTGAACTTTGAAGATAAAAGAAGATTTGATCAAAGGGTTTCCCCATACATTGTGGGGTTTGTCCCTGGCTCGCACCATATCTTGTGTCCTCTTGGCTTGGCTTGTCTTCTGCGTTTATATTTATGTTCTATTTGCAGTTTATCGTAATGCTGATGTGATTGCTAACTGTGGAAATTTAAATAAATTTCTCTAGCATAGAACATACCTAAATTTAACATGGTATCAGAGCTGAGGTGAAGACAATGCCCAAGCAGGAGTGAAAGAGCAATCACCAAAGGCAGTTGGGACAAGACAGAAGGATCAATGGGTTCCTCATAATTCACCTAGGGTGAATTCAAAGCAGAGAATATTATCAGAATGGCGCAACAGAAGTTTCTGATGGCCCATCTAATGATCCCTTCATTGGGAAGTTCGGATCTAAGGGTGGAAGGAAAGGCAGATGCCTTGTTGAAATAAGTTCGCCCGTTATGCGAAGGAGTGTCCGAATGGCAGGGACACATATCTTGATGAAGATAACAATCATTCCTGGGACATCTTCAATGATTAAAGGAATGACTGGTAATGCAGGTCATCAAGGAAATGGTTGACTCTTCCACGAAAGCAAGAAACCCCATAATCTCTTTTATGTACCTGATCGCAAGAAGAACCTAATGTCCATCTCGGAAATGGAAGTCAAAGGTTACAGGGTGGCACTTATTGATGGAAAGGTACATGTTTGAAAATATATCTTGTTAAAGATGTTTTGAGTTCTGGGTTGTATCAAGTTGCAGGAAGTCCACTAGGGACCATGTCCATTGACTCAGCACCGGAGGTCTGTGAGTCAGATGGTGACTAGGATGCTTGAATTCAAAAAGGAGCATGGAGGCACATGTCTGAAATGTACCGAAGGAAAATATTATAAGGGGACCATTCCCCTCATGCGGCAGGTCCACAGGCTTGGAACAACCCGAGGAGTTTGAGACTCATGATCGGGAATCTCATGTATACAGGTGGAAGAAAGCCCTCTATGGCCTGAAGCAAAACACCCCAGAGCTTGGTATGAGAGGATGGATAGTTACTTGATGAAGCTGGGCTTCACTCGAAGCAATGCTGATCCAAACCTTTGCTTCAAGGTTGTGGAAGGAAAGCCTCTCATTCTAGTGCTGTATGTGGACGACCTCTTCCTGACAGGTGATGACCCTCTCATTCATCAATGTAAGAGGGAGCTTGCTGCTGAGTTCGAGATGAAAGACCTAGGACTGATGCACTATTTCCTAGGCCTAGAGGTCTGGCAGAGACCTGGAGAGATTTTCCTTTCTCAAGGAAAATATATTGTGAAGCTTCTGGAAAGATTTGGGATAGTGGACTGTAAGTCTGTGTCGACACCAATGGAACTCAACTTTAAGAAGTTGAGTGACAGCGCTGCAGGGCCTATCTTGGCCAATCCTACTGAGTATCGTCAACTCATAGGAGCTTTGATGTTCTTAGTGAACACTCGTCCGGACATATGTTTTGCAGTGAATACTTTGAGTCAACAAATGGTTGAGCCTCATCATTTTCACTGGGTTGGTGCCAAGAATCTTTTGAGATATCTTCGGGGCACGATAAACCATGGGCTGAGATACACTGCCGGGAGTGTGATACTCCGTGGATATACTGATGCCGATTGGGCTGGCATTGTGGTGGATCGTAAGAGCACATCTGGATGCTGTTTCAATCTTGGTTCTTCTTCGATCTCATGGATGAGCAGGAAGCAGAAGTCGGTGGCTTTGAGCACCGCGGAGGCCGAATACATTGCTGCTAGTATGGCCTGTTGTGAAGCAGTTTGGTTGAGGAAGCTCTTTTGAGCTGTTCCAACATGTGCTAGATACCACTGTGATACTCTGTGATAATCAGAGTGGGATTCGTATGACTGAGAATCCTGTGTTCCACGACCGATCCAAGCATATTGATATCAGGTACCACTTTATCTGGGATATGGTACAGCGAGGCGTCGTAAGGCTCGATCATATAGGAACTGATGAGCAGGTCGCGGATATTC
>APFE030034983.1:161669-229591 GCA_000404065.3 Pinus taeda | reverse complement strand
AGCATCCTGTTGACCGCCGAAACGAACTCACACAATTTTTCCTGTTTCTGATTTGTCTTCTGTAAGATCTGCTTATATGTTCTATCTGCATTTTGCTTAACTACTTGTATGATTGCTGTGAGAAAAGTGAAATTGCTCTTAGCATAGAACATCTACAAAAATTTACAAATAACTATGTTAATTATTGAGTGTGTCCTAATATTTTCTCAGTTTCCAGCGCTATTTTTCTTCTGCAGTTTATTTGTGAAGAAAACAGTGTGAATTATTTGACATTTGTCGCAGCAAATAAATTGTTAAATAAATTAACAACTAGGAAAATAATTTCTAGTTGTTGTGATAGATGAAATTTTCACATGGTATCAGAGCATGAGTGATAAATCGGGAAGCTCAGAAGCAGAGATCGGAATTTCGTTGTTCAGAGGAGTAGCAGGCCGAAATTCTCACAGGCTGCGCAGTACCTTGACTGTTAGTTTTTGTAGCATCGAATGTGTTATAGCCACGAAAGTTGGAGAGGCTAGAATACATGAGATCTCCAAAACCCAAAAAGTGTTCTTGGAAATTTTGCCTAGAAGTGTAGATTATTAACCATTTTTTAAATATTTAGTCTAAACTTAGGGAATCTGGTTAATTAATTAGTATTAATTGAGATAAGGTGAGAATCATCTAGAAACTCACAAATCGATCCAGAGATGATCTTAGCCATTGATTAAGTTTTAATCTTGGTCGTTGGTGCTCCAACAGTGGATTATAAGAGGAGATTGATGTGGTGATGGAGAACACACCAGTGCAGATACTCAGTTGCCCAGGAAGTTCGATTTTCTCAGTATCAGTAGCTCAGCGAAGAAGATAGGGTCAAAGGGTGAGTAGCAGGTTGAAGAGGAGGGTAGCAACATTCTGGAAGGAAGGTTTCCAATTCCTAGAAGAGGCAAAGGGAGGAACGCTGAAATTCTCATAGGGTCAGCGTAAGCTCTACATGGAGGGTGATGCAGGAGGCTCAGCGCAGAGGCTAGAGAGGTAATTTCGGAGGAAGAAATTAGCTATGGGGTGAGAGAAAATTCTCACAATAATTTTGCCAATATTTTTCTTAGATTAGATTGCCAATTGAGCATCTAAATTATTGTACTCATAATTGTTGTTGAAGAATAATAATAAAACCCTCATCTGCTACATCAGTTTTCCCGCATTGGGTTTTTCTGGGGACAATTTTCCAAAAATAACTGTAAAAATTCTTGTGTGTGTGCTAGAATTTCTCAGCTTTCAGTATTTTATTTTCCGCAGTACTTTTATGGTGAAAATTGCAGTTGTGATTTTATTCGTTGTTTGTTGTAGCAAATAAGCTACATAATTAAATTTTCAGTTAGAAGAATAATTTCAGTTGCAGCAATAGATAAAAATTTCACATGGTATCAGAGCGTAGTTGATCAGTGGGAGAGCTCAGAAGCGAAGAGAAGGAATTTTCGTTGCTTAGTAAGGGCAGTAGGCCAAAATTCCCAAAGGTAGCGCAATTTTTTTGCCAAAAGGTCAAATTGCTTGAGGAAGAGGGTCAGAAAAATTTGATCCTTCCAGATCGTGTAATTCGAAAGGTAGAGGGAGCAACTAATATTTTCGTTGGGCAGATCTCTAGTTGGGCACAAAGAAGTTTTGCAGCAACTCACTAGGGCAAAATCAGTGTTGTGTGAAAGAGGAATATCACACATATAAATTCTTCAACGTAACCATGGACAAAAGTAACATTCAGGGGATTTCAGATTTGTCTTCCAGATTGGAGGACGAATTTGCTCATTTATCAGGATCAGCTTCATAGTGTGTCTGGTATATAGATAGTGGAGCATCAACTCACATGACAAGGGTTAGAGAATATTTTTCTAGCAGAGGGTCAGAAGGCTGAGTTTCTGAAGGCAAGTTGTGTCAAGGTTTGCCTGTGGAGTGTGGAAGATTCCTCACTAGATTTCTGCCAGTATTTTTCTCTATAGGATTGCCAAATTTCAGCATCTAGTTGCACTCAGAATTTCTCACCACTGCTTAATAATAAAACCCTCAACTACTGCACCGGTTTTCCCAAGTTGGGTTTTTCCAAGGGCTTTTGTCCAAAAATAATTGTTTTATTTTTATGTATGTCTGCTAGCATTCCTCAACTTCCAGCGTTTTATTTTCTTCCGCGGTCTTTTTATTTTTGAAGGTTGTAGTGTGATTTATTCAATATTTTCCGTAGCAAACAACAAATAAATTATTAAATAGAATTAACAATTAGGAGAATAATTTCCAGTTGCTGCAATAGGGTTCCAGTTTGGAATTTTCACACTATGGTGGTTAACATGGTGACCTTGCAATCGTCAAAGCCACAGTCTCTGAAGCGCCGAAGGCATCAGGTGGTTGGAACACAAGGGGGGTATCGTTAATCAAGCCTTTGCTTGCTTCCCATTGGCTTCCATCCCACAACCTACTCGAGAGGCTAGTTCTAAAATAGTTAATAGGGAGGTTACACTTAGAATAGGCATTTAACTTAAAATCAACCAAGATTATGCATTTCACCTAGCTTGTAGGATCTGCACTTCACATAGGATAGTCATTCATCCAAGCAGCGATTATCCATTTCGTTACTTGGCATTTAATTGGTAATAAGCATGAAGTTGACTCCATAAAGCACTAGTCTCACAATTCAATCTAATATAATCTTTAAGTCTTGATAAAATTAACCAAGTAGCTAGGCCACTCAGTCATGTCTCCTAGACTTGTTGGTTGCCAACTTGTCCTTCGTCTTCACATTTCCATTGGGACTATCCCCCATAACTTGTTGTTGGGAGACAGCTAGAACGGAGAGCTCAGGGATCAGAGTGACAACCCCCAGCCTGAGTAATTGTCGTAGTGCCTGTACAATCCGAGCGACATGTCTAAAACCTAACTATGGGTACCCTGCATCATCTCCATGGGTACCATCCAAACAATGTAGTGTACTCCCTCTCCAGCGTTGGGACTCCATCAAGTGCTACAACCCCTCTCTAATCATCCTGGGGATGATCACCCTCATATCGTGTGATGTTCCTTTTTCTGGTATTCCTCCTGGCATAGTTAGGATGGACTTTTAGGGTTGGAGGTAAACAGGTCACAGGGGCAAGTTTACATCATCAGCAGGCCTAGGGGCTTTTGGAGACGTTTTATGAGGTCTAGAGGAATTCATTTGCCATATTCCATCATTAGGATTGATTCCGCGCAGCTTGCTTCTGGTTCCATTGCATTCTGATAATTCCTGCAAAACAGGGTTATTATTGTACCTAATTCAATTAATTACACCTAAGGTGGCATTCTAAGAGGAATACTTCACTGAACACGTTAGTGTAATATCTCATTGGAACCGAAACGAGAATATCTACAGGATGGGATGGTTAGAAGTGATTTTCAATGGCCTGAGGAGGCATGGTGGCCAATTTACCATTTTCCCACGTTAAAAATATATTTTAATTGAAATAAAAAGAGGGAAATGTGCTCATTGATTAAAATAATAAAATAGGAGGTTCTAGAGGGGTCCATCAAATCTATAAAAAGAGGAGGAGGAGGCCATTACAGGGCATCTTGGATTTGTGCATGTTGTCTTGATAAAAGTTGGAGAACCTAGTTCCCAGCAACTATAGCCCTAGGACAGAAACCCGTACGTTGTTGAGTGTTGGACAAAAACCTAACGCTTCTTGAGGAGATTTCATCCAAGAGTTTCATAGAGCTTCACTGATATTGGAGTGAGGACCATTTCAGGTCCTCAATTGTTGCTTCATCATTTTCCAGTTGATTCAGTGCCAGTTGTTGTTAGAGGGAGATTGCAGCCGTTGTGGAGATTTGAGAGATTGGGATCGGCATAGCAGCAGAATATTTGTAGGTCCCCTCAACTATCATCTCTTCTATTTTTTCTCATATATTTCCAGTTGTACTCTGCATGCTATATTATAATAAATGAAGGTCAGTCATTCCTTGTACTGCATTCTGATGTTATTTGAGTTTCTGGGTTTACTTCTACAAATTATCAATCTATTTTCCATATTTTATTGATGTTGCCCCTTTGAAGAGGCAAGTAAACATAGTGCCCTATTTTTTATTATCAAAGAGATTTTTTTTAGGGTTTCTCTCTCTTTTCTTTTATGTTCCTAGTTTTTACACTATATTTAATGTGATCACTCTGAAATTTTGGGGTTAAGTATATTACAATATGTGTTGGGAGGAGATGTATGAATAGTCATTGCATAGATCACTGATTTGTATTCCTTATTATGTATCATTTGATGTATCCTTATATGAGATAATGTAATATAAATGACAGTTTTCAAAACAAACAAAAATAACTAAATGAAAACCTTAAGATATGGGAGATAAAGTGGTAAAATATATAACAGTGTTGGAAGAAATCCACAGCTAAGGAATCTGGAAGATCTAAAGCCCAAATGTGCAGTATATCTGCACTCTGAATTGTTTATAAAGTGTTTGCATCAGTGTTGAAAATATGGTTTCAGGGAATATATCGACAAGGTTTCAGAGAGAAACTCAAACGGAAATATCAGGGAAAATACTGGAAAATATCAGAAAGCATAAACTTGCACCTAAAAAGCTCAGAAACATCAGCAATCTAAAAAACTGTGGAAAATCAGAAATAGCAGGAGAAATCAGATATATTTGCAACACTGGATTGTATTACATTCTAAGAGAAGTATAAACTTTTAAACTTTATCATGTCAGTGATAGAAACACAAGTCACAGCAACATCAATTATCTGATTAGCTTGAGCACTTACCATAATAGCTTCAGCAAATTTACATGATTTGATAAATACATAATAACAACATAGTTTGCAAATTCAGATAGATTAAGAAAAGAATTATACTTATATGCAGGTATCCAGACATCTGGATTATTTGATGTTGTAAAAAGCACAAACATCTGATACAATGTCTGTCCATAAGATGTGAAGATTTCTTTGCCTTGATTGGTGTCTTCAAACATTATATATGCAACCCAGCTTGAAAATAAAAGAAATAAGAGCAACAGGGCCTGCATGAGAAGGAAATATTGAATCATATCAAAGCAAACTAGTGGTGCAAAATGGTGCCACAATGTAGTACTTAATTGTTCTCTGTATTTTATCTAATATGAGTTGCAACATATCTCCCCTCACAGATAATCTCGGGCAAGTCAAGTAAAGCATTTCCAACTAACAAAATGAGGAAAATATGAGCACAATCATGCCAATAATGAAGCCATCATCTTCACACTATAAATTTACATCTTAAAACACATCAAAATACCAAAAAGAGGGGATTGAATTAGGCAAATAAGAATTTAATGAGTTCCTTGAGTAAATAAACTCACCAAAACATCAAGGTAGACTTTCACCATACCAAGTAGTGTCCAAATGCAGTCCCGTAATTCTCTACATTCAACATGTTCATATTCGTCAATTGCTATTTGAATATTGCAGGGCATTGTAAAATAAATTTTTAAAAATAATAATGAAAAGAATAATCAGAAGCAACACTTTCATCTCATTAGGAATTATCCAAATAAACAAAATCCTCAATCTGTGTCACACATCATTTTTAGCAGATTCAAAAGTTAAAATAGATTCTAAAGATATATCACTAAGATCACATACCATATAATAATGACATTTTTGCAAGAAAGAACAGGACCAATATAAGGGAAAAGCCACCCAAACTACAATGCAATACCATTTTTAAATCAACGAAGCCTCAATATACATGTATGCTAAGAAAAACATACATTCCTTATACTTTGGAGAATGGCTTTCATTGGATATTCCAGGCTTTAATAACCCCCAGATTGCATTGGGCAACTGAAGGCTTATATTCCAGTTTGATTTCATCAGACTGGTGATTTGATGATTATATTCAGGGTTTTCCATGGTTCAGCAGCTGTACTTTTACACTCTGGTTTATTATCACAAACAGAATTGCATTATCGACTTATGATGTCTTCTAGAATGGTGTCCAAATCATAAAACTGATGCTCTTGATTTATGGTGAATGAATGATCCTTGAATTTCATTTGAAATATAACTTTAGGTCATCTTCCAAGCGTTATTTTTATTTTTTTTGGCACTGGATATATAGGTTTGACCGGGGTTGCGGGGGAGTGCCACCCACCCCTTGAATCCGCTCCCGAATCGCACTCCACTCAGGAGCGGATGGGGAGCGACCTCAAGAGCACACTCCCGAATTCACTCCCTGCGGAAGGGAATTTCGGGAGCAGTCGCTCCATGACCACTCCCTTTCACTCCGAGAGCAAAAAATTAAAGGAGGGAGTGGATGGGGACTGATCGCTCCCGACCGCTCCCTCTAATTTTTCGCTCCTGCTGGCAAAAGGCAGCGCGGCGGACGGGGAGGGGAAAAAAGTTAAAAGGCCCTCCTCTCCTCCCATTATTCATCATTTTCCTTTGTGAGAGAGCAAGAGAGAGCTTGGAGCTTGAGGAGCTTGCAAGGGAGATTAGAGATTGGGATTGAAGACCAAAGAGGTAGGATCTACACTATAATCTAGCATTTGTGTTTTTTATATGTTCATTAATAAATGAAAATATTCTTTTCTCTCTTTCCCATTCCCATTCCTCCATTTTATTGCAGGCAAAAAAATTCAAACATCATGGCTATATGGCTTGGCATTCTCTTATTGTTGGTTCCTTTTTTTGTTATTATGGTGTTGGAGATTAGGAGGGTTGATCATGATGAAGAGGATGAAGAAGTGGGTTTTAGTGGATTTGATGAAAACCCTAGAGAGGAGGAGTACCTTGGTGAGGAGGAATAGGGGAGTGGAGATGAGGGCACAAAAACCAAACCAGACCAAACCCCATTGTGGAAATATATTTCTAGGCGTGAAGGAGGGAAAGGGGGTGAAAACACTAAATTTACATGCCTCCATTGCAAAAATACCTACACAAGTTCATGCACCTGTGCCAAAAGGCACATCTGTGGGAAAAGGCTATGGGATGGAGATGAACAAATAGAAACTTGAGCTTGTGTAAGTGTGTCAGCAACACAAAGAGCCAAATACATAAGGGAAGAGGAGGAAGCCCAATATAGATTTAAAAGATCAAAGGGTGTCTTTGAACATAGCCCACAATCACATTCACAAAAAACTCCATCAGCATCCTCCCATGGCAGTGAATATGGAGGCACAGGAACAAACATCTCTTTAATGCGTAGAACAGATTTCCTTGACGAAGGGTGTAGGAATGATGTTCAAAAATTTACGAGTTTCGCTATGCATGTAGGATACCATTCAATGTTCTTCGCTCACCTTATTGGCATGAAATGGTTTCTGCCATTAATGATGCCCCCAAAGGATACAAGATCCCTAGGTACGACAAGGCTAGAGCCGTGGGACTTGATCATGAAAAAGAAAAAATAACACATTCTTTGAGTAAAATGACAAATTCTTGGAATGAGCACAGGGTGTCTATTGTATTTGATGGCTGGACAAATGTAAAAGGCAAACCATTGAGAAGTGTTATTGTTGTGTCTGTTAATGGTGTAATCTTCCTTTCCGCATATGATTACTCAGAAAAGTTCAAGACTGCCATCAACATTCTAGAACCATTACTTGAAACAATTGAACATATTGGGCCATACAATGTCATCCAATTCATCACTGATAATGTTGTTAATTGTAAGGCAGCGGGAGCAATTATTGAGGATAGAAACCCCAACATATTTTGGTCTAGGTGTTTAGTTCACACAATGAACCTTTTGACGCATGATATTACTAAGAACAAAAACCATCGATACAAATGGATTGGTGATTTGTACAAGAGAAGCAAAAAAATGATAAAATTTATTACAAATCATAGCAATACCCATGGGCTTTTCCGCAGTCACTCAAGATTCAAGTTGTTGAAGATTGCAAAGACTAGATTTGCTAGCTATTACCTCACCTTCAGGCGCCTTTTGAAGGTAAGAAATTCATTGGCTAGCATGGTATCAAGTCAACACTGGCAGGTATTAAAGGACAGGGCTCCAACCGCAACTGACAATAAAGGTTTTGAACAGGTGGAGGAGACAGCTCTTGATGGTCTGCTTTGGCCACGTGTGAGGGAAGTTTGACAATTCACCAAAGCCCATTTATAGCATGATTTGTTTTGCAGATATAGATAAACCAGTGATTGGGGAGGTGTCTGAACAAATGGATAGCATGTTGGGGTAAATAAAAGATATTTTTCAGGAAAATGATCCCAACTTGTATACAGTGATTCACAATTGTGTGTGCACAGTGGAATAAACTTAATGTTCCACTACATGCCTTGGCGTATATCCTTATGCCAAAATACTACTCTCCATCTTGGTTGGGCCAACCTGCACTTGGGGGTGGGATTAGGATCAAACCCCATACCAACCCAGAGGTATCTAAAGGATATACTAAAGCATTAGACAAGTTGGTCCCTGACAAGGTGGAGTGTGTTAATCTGCATCTTGAATTAGCCAGATACTTCAGTTGCACAGGTTCCTTTGGTTCTTTGCATGCAATGGAATATGGTGATAGATTTGATGTTCTCACATGGTGGGAACCATATGGCGACATGATACTTTTGCCAAAATTAGCAAAAACAATTCTCTCACAAGTTGTAAATACTTCTTTTGCAGAGAGGTGTTGGAGCACCTACAGCTTCATCCATAATGTGAGAAGAAACAGACTCAGTGAAAACTAGGCAGAAAGCTTCGTTTATGTGCACTATAACTTGAGGTTGTTGAGTGTCATTATTGTGATCAGGCTTATGAGGATACATCATATAAAATTTGGGACAACAATTCAGAGGACGATAATTTGGAGGATGGCACTATACGTCTAGAAGAATTGGAAGAAGAACTTTTGAGAGATGATGATGAAGCAACAACAACCATGCCACCCCCACCATTCAGTAGTAATGCTTGAATTCCAACAATTGTTCCTTTGTAGTCGCCGCCTCCATCTACATCCTCACGTGGAGGGCATGTGCCTTCTGTTTTTGGTCGTGCGACTATGCGGGAGGAAACTCTTAGAAGACCACCACGACCTGCTCAGAAATTAGACATTTATCGTGGCAAGGGCCACAGGAAATAGTAGATAATAAATTTACTTGTCTTTTCTAGTTTCTAGTAGTTTTTAACTTTTAATATCTCTTGACTCTTTCATATTTATTACGATTTTTTTTGTAAACAATATATGACAATTTAAGTTTGAAGTTTGAAGTTGGCAATCATAATTCATTGGTAATGAATTATGAATATGATGCTTCATGAAAGTTGAAAGTTGTTTCATTTCATTTCATTTTATAACCTTTCGTTTCATGTTAGAATTTTTATATAATTTTGGTGATCAATGATGATAAATGTTATGCATTGAATTTTGAAAGCTTGAAACTTTAAGATTGATGAATCATGAGACTCAATATGTTGTATGTTACTCACTTGTGGACGCGGTTGATGAAGATTATAACTTCTAGATGATTGATGTTATATGGTTCAGTCTATGTTTTTATGCTTTTTATATCTAATTCATCATTCTACATGCTTTTGTTGACATATATGCATCAAAATATATATTATATAAAATTCGCTCTTGAACTGGGAGATTTTGAAAATGTCGCTCCCCGCTCCCTCTCCCATGTAACCTTGGGTTTGAGGTTTCAAGAAGCAAATTAAAACTGTAAGATTTATCTTGTGAATGGCTCAATGATTTTCTTCAAATTTTCAAGCATGTATGAATAAGCATTGTTGGTCTCAATTAAGCTCTTTCCCTGCTTATTCTCATTGGAAAATTTGATTAGCATTTTACTTTACGAGTGTGTTATCAAGCTGCCTTAGTCAAAACCTAGATAGAAGAGCCTCCCGTCTTACTACATGACCAAGCCTAGTTTGACCCTTAGGAAAACTTTCCTTAGCTTAGGAAGCCCCTTCCTTAGCCTTATGGAAACGACTTTGAAATCCCGGAAGAGCTCTAGAATAACTTGTCATGTAAAACATACGATGGTGGAGGCCAAGTAGCCTTGGTTAGACACGCAATTGGCGTTGTAGGCTCCTATAAAAGACAAAATTTATGAAGATTACATGACCTACATGTTGTTCACATACATGCTTCGAGGGCACCCACTGCATTGGTGTGCCACGTTGCCCGAAAAATCTATTCACTCTCTCCCTCATCTGGTCGCAGAGATAGACCGGGCTTTCAATCATTTTGACCGTAAAGCACTCAATAAAGAGATTCTAAAATTATGGAAAGCACCTGATGAATCCATTGAGCAATTTCACAAATGCTTTTGTAATCTTGCAAGGCGATTTCCTGAAGATGAAATTGATTGGAAATTTCTTGATGGAAGATTTGAGTATCTTCTTTACATTTATGAAAATCCGCAATTCTTAGAATCATTTGAACCCCTCCTAACATACCTCGGTGTTAGAGCTGCTAAATCTAAGACGAACAAGGTCATTGTCACAAGTGACTATCTGTCCTCTTCTCATCAAAAGGCTCAGCTCCACAGTGCGAGGTGGGAGAGGGTGCACGCACATTTGTTGAACTGTCACATCCTCCTACCCCACTTGCTCTTGATATCTGTGCAGATTTGGCTTGCAAGCCTACTGGTTGTCATGTGGACTTGTTACCTCAACCTCCGTCCTCGCGTTCTACTAATCCTCTGGATTGCACTAGCTTATGTTCTTTCATTCCGGACTCCACACTTGTTGTGAACGAGGATCAAGTTGTTGACGTAGTTGGTGTTGTGTAGCCAACTTGCACTATCATTCATGATGAGTGTGTGCGAGAATCTAAAGAAGAACTTGCAGTGAAGGATGACTCCTTTCCATCCGCGCCTCATCTGCTTTACCATGACATCCCTTGTGATTCTGCCACTTTTGATTCTCCCTGTGAAAACTCATTCCGGATGCTTCTACTTCCGATCATTCACAAGACACACAAGATGTCAACTTGTCATTACATTGCGAAGAGGACACATCTTCCTCTGAAAATCCGTCCCATCTGTCATCTGCCATTTCTGAAAACACAGAGGGTGAACATCCTTGTTTCTCATCTACCCCTCTGCATGATTAATCAGATCATGAGGATGCCGACAAACATACCGAATTTTCTGATCGTGGTTGTCGTGATCTCTGTACTTCTTCATTTGATCACGATGTTGATTCGTTCGCTGTTATTTTGTCTAAGACACTGGTCTCTGATGATCTACCTATTGACGAAGTGGAAACCCCGCAGGCTGTCCAAGCACTTCAACTTGGGTTGATGGTTATGTCAGGCCCTTGCTGTCCTCAAGTTGGTTGCACTTCCGATCATAAAATTTTTGAAACACCCAAGGCTCCTCATCACTCTCTGCTTTGCATTGAAGATCAACCAAACACACAGATTTCGCTTCCTCCACTCGAATCACATGATCCCATCGCTTATGCACTGGAGGAATCATTCACAGCAAGCACACTTACAACACATAAGTTGTCTCTTTTTCTCATGTTTGTTTGTCTGTCACAGTCAAGAGAGTGCATATGCTTATCATCTATACACAGTGTGTCACAGCACCATGGTAAGTCCACAGAGTGTTTGTCTTGTGCTTTCACTCTTTTCTTTTCTGTGGACATGTTTAAACTCGAAGTATGTTGGTCTTCATTGTTATATCTTTAATGTTTGCTCGTTCGCTCGACTGTGATTTTCACGAACCATGCCTTCACCAACATGGACCAGCCAATGCACTGGTGGCTGCATTGGAAATATCACTTCGCGTGAGTAGGCCCATGCATTGTTTAGCATAGGAGTAGGTGTAGTCTTTGCTTCTTGTTTTGCTTTTCTTTCTGGTTTGCATGTTTGTTTGCTTGCTTACTTGGTTTGGTTTGCTTGCTTGCTCACGTTGATTACTTGTTTTGTTTTCGCTTTAGTTCTGCTTTTTTCTTTTTTGCTTTCTTTGCTTGCTTGTACCCGTAGGTTAGCCTCTCGTGAAATCGTGTTTGCCTCTAGAGACAAGCTGGGCAAATCTAAGATGACTTGTACAAATATCAACATTTGTTTAAACGTTGTCCTCTCTCTTTATGAAGAACTTCTTGTCTTCAGTCGATGATGCCTTGATGGAAAATACATTCTGTTCAGAGTGAGTCTTGGTGAAAACACAATGCTTGCGCTCTAACAAGTACCACCTATTCTAGTCAATTGTTTTGGGCTAACCCTTGTCAACTCAGTCAAGTAGAGTAAAGTGAGGGGGAAAACCTTAACAAGTATGTCAAAGGTATACATAACATACTTCTCTGAAGGAACAACCTCTTCTACTCTCAATAAGTCGGGATCCCTCTTCTGCCTCCGAAATAAATAAGTGCCTATGCACAGTTCTTTGAAAAAAATAAAAAAATGAATAAGGCGAAAGAAGAGAAAGGCTTCTTGTGCAGAGAGGTGATACAAGTAACTCCGCCAGGGTATTGACCATGCTCACTGGCTACGGAACGATGCTTGTGTTCCTGCGTGACTCTGTGGGGGTATTGTCCAGGCCTTTTAGCAGCGGAGCAACACCAGAGATGAAACTTGAATTTTGACGGTCATATTACTTGTGCACCAATATACCCCTCATCCCCAACTGAAACAACTAAATTGACTTGGCTTGGAATGTGTGCTCACCAATCAAGAGAATGGTAGGGACTACATCTATCACACAAGCTAGTGCGGAAGCCATCACGATCAATGAATCAAACAATACTTCCAGAAGGGTTAGACTCGCTTTTCACGAAACAAGGTCCATTCGGAGAGCTGGAGTTCTAGCAGTGTGTTGCCAAGTGTTGTAGCGGCTACAACAACCCTCCAAAATTTTGGCTCGCATGCAAATTTCGGATCCTACGATCAATTATCCTTGGTCGCTTATTAGTAAGATGATGATTTCAAGCTCCCCTCCTTGATCCTAAGAGTTGTCCACGTTCTCATCTTTATGCGACATGTGTCACTTTCGGTCATAGGGGTTGTTGTTTGTCATGCAAAGGGAATGTTGTTTTGCTTCAAGGGAAAGCATGTGTGCATGAGTGGTTGTCATCACATAGACATGTTTCATACTCACTTCATGCACTCTTGTCACGAAGGTTGTTGCATCGAGCAAAGTACGTCTTATGCATTATGGATGGTCTACGTTGTGTCACTAAGTGTCCATGTGCGATCACAATCAAGTCCTAGCAATGTTTACAGAGGTTTCACTGATCTCACACTTAGCCATTTTCCCAAGCAACCTAGCCTCATCCAGCTTGCCAGAACTGTGGGATTTTCTTCTGCAACCATCAAGCTTCCTCCCTTGCCTGCTGAAACCCCACAGTGCGCAGAGACACCAACCTCCCTTATCTGTTGAAACCCCGCAGCCCGCAGAGACCCCAGCCAACACTGCTCTCCAGAAATGCGCAAAGCAATCCAGCTGCACTGCACTCAGAAATTGCACAGAGGCATCCTCCCAGGACCCCCGTCCTGCACCAGTGTCATGTGCTCAAAACTTTGCAATGTTGTCCAAGCTACCCTAGCTGTCTTGCATGCAGAAACTGCGCAGACAGGCCTACCAGGGCCTCATTTCGACAGCAGTCGTTGTCCCCTAAAATCACGCATATCTACCTCTCACTGACTACAGGAAAAGGTGACATGTTGAAATCACTTCCAAGGAGTTGAGGAGAAGGACCAAGGGACCAAGTAATGGAAAAGATCAGGACTGCATGCAAACTCCGTCGGATGCATGATAATCTTGAGGGTAAGTATGGTAAGTAAAGAACACCTTCCGAAGTACATCTCTTAGTTGAGTTTGCAGGACTGCTTATCATTGCCATATCATCCTGTCCTCAGTAACATGCATGTGCGCAAACACGAAAGGTCATTGTATGTGTTTCTTCTACATGTCTTGCTTCCTTTTCAGTTGTTCGACCAACTGTCGTCTTCGGCATGTTGATTGCTACGTCATGCTCATGACCTTGTTCTGGTAATGTTGAAGGTTGTGATTGAGTTGTGTTTGCTATATCAACATCTATCGCACTCACACACGATGTTATAAGCACTGTCACGCAAGTGTCATCACGGTTGTCCAAATGTCTATCTCAAGTGTCATGCTTGTAACTCGCACCCATCGGTCAATCATACTATGTATGTTATCTTGATGGTTCGAGGTGTCTTGTCGTTGAGTCATCTTGACTGTGTGTTCGCAAGGTCATGCATGCACAAGTTCACTCGCTCACACAGTTAGTCATTTTGTTGGAACTCTGTCGACCGGACCTTCCTCCAACAGTCGGACCTTCGCTGAGCTACACTGAGCAGTCTCAGCTCTCAGTGAACATCTATTGTTGCCCACAATTGTGCATAGCTTCAGGCTGCTTCCCAAGCAGTCTGCATTGCGCAATCCTAGAGTCAACCCCATTGACTGTCACCCAAAATAGTGCAGAAATTTCTCAGCAAGCCATCTCAATCTGCGTTGCCTGCAAGCACATCAACCGAGCCTCCAGCTAGTCAACCAAAGAGTTTGACCGAGCAGTGACCCCGAGCCTCACTCCAAAAAAATGCGCAGAAGCTGCCAAGCATGCCCACTTCCACTGACTGAAGAAACTGCGCAGACATGTCGGACAGCCACCCTATGTTTGTCACTGCACTGCCCTAAAAAATTGCGCAGTTTTTCCAGCCAGTCAGCCGGCCTGTTGCTCACCCCAAAAACTGCACAGGGATGTCCAGCAAGCCAGCCTCCCAGCTTTGTGCAGTTTTTCACAACAGTCTCCTGCAACCTGCTACCAACTCCCCAGAAAAATTGAGCAATTTTTGTGAGCAGCCTCCCGTAGCCTACTGCCAGCTCCCCGGAGAAATTGTGCAATTTTTGCTGCTAGTCTCCCCTTGCTACCTGCACTGTCTCCCTAAAAAAATTGCGCAGATCTGCCCTCCAGCGAAATCAGATCCAGCGGACAGTCACTGCCGATCCGGATTGCGCATCTCAGTCTCCCAGTGACCTCTGTGCAATTTTCACAAACAGTGCTCGGAGCCCGCATCCCAGCTTGAAATCTACCTGGCACAATCGCAGAGCCTTGTCCTCTCTCTGGTCACCAGCATCCGAAAGCAAACGACAATGCATCATGGTAGACTAGGAGATTTATGGATTTGATGTCATCTCGTCATGAGTAATTGCAGATACAAGTACATGGATGAGACATGATGCGACGACGAACGGGATGAACAAGGAGCGCATGCGAGGAGATTGTTTCGCGAATAGATGAACAAGGAGCGCATGTGAGGAGATTGTTTCGTGAACGGACGAATAAGGAATGCATGCAAGGAGAGTTGTTCGTGAACGGACGAACACACGAAGCATGCCAAAGTACAAGCGAAGGAGCGACGTGCACATGCAACATCAAGCGAACACCAAGACCATCGAAGACTCCACACACCTATTCACGCGGAGGTGAATCTATGATACACCCAGAGCACATCCATCACTCAACAACACTACAACTCGACATGCACACCACCAGCAGCTTGAACATACCAACGCTGTCGTGTCGAGTCATGTCATGAGTCATCTCGGCCACATCACTACTATGGGCCACACTGTTGTAATCAATGTAATGTAACATGGAAGTCCAAGAGACCCACATGTAAATCTGAAGAGTCATGTAAGTCAAACAGTCATGAGAGAAGTCAAACAACCACAAGGGCCAAATTTACCCTTGGCTATAAATATCCCTCATTTGTACATGCAAAGGACTTTTCACCTTGGCTCCTCCCACATAGCCTTGAGAGTCTGTAATCTTTTTTTTGAGTGAGCAGTGGCTCCAACGCCCCGCTATTGGGGTTAGTGATGTAATGGTGTACAGATGTGTCTTGGAACTTTCACTTAATTCAGAAGACTGTTAACAAGCCAACATATTTCCACACATGTATTGTATTCGTTTGTAAGACTATTCTTTGGACGTTTGTAATGCATGTTGCTTTAACCTATATTAAAACAGTTGAACTATTTCGGTTGTTTTAGTACATATGCTATGGGAAGTGTGTTGTATCAGTTGCTAACGTTGTCTCCCCCATGTGGGCTATCCCATCGGACACTCAACAGATTCATTCTTGTATACTTGTTATAAGGCTTGTCGCACTCGTGTGGACTATTCCGCTGGGTGTTGTACTTGCTATCTATTCACCTTGTATTTGTGACTGCCGCATCCGTGTGGACTACTCCGCCTGAAGCTGCACATGTCCTGTTGTGATTTGTGTCTCTAGTAGAGTTGGGACTATTCCCTTTTAACCTAAGACTCACTTCCACCCTCTCCCTCTGCAGTGAAAGAACTTTGACACAAGCAGCATTAAGCACTCACCAGGCACACGAATCTTGTTGTTCGAAGACAAAGCAGACCACTCTCACATGCTGACAAGCAAGAGCTAAGACAAATCTTTAAGATAATGGCAACCGAGCCATCATACCGGATGGGACTCCTACACCAAACAGTGTGAGGTCTAGTTAGGACTTCATACCGGAGAGATCCCCTGAATGTTGGCAGGTCGAGCACTGTCAACAGGAACTCGACCTCTAATTTTTGTGGCAAATAATTTATCTTAGCCCCATCTCACGTCCAGCACAGGATGGCCACGACCTATGTATGACAATTAGCAACCTCAAGCAGCAATATACGCTCAACAAACACAGAAAGGCTCTCGGCCTGAAGAAAACGTTGCGACCTAGACAAGGAATTTGGCATGCCAAAACCGGTAAGTTCTCCATGAACTCGCCCAAGGAATCGAGGCTAGATACAAAATGGAAATCGGCCAGGAGTTTAGTGCTCAGCAATTGATCCCTTTGTGCGGCCTTCAAATAAATCGAAGGTTGGAATAATTCAACTCCACGGTGTAGAAGAAAAAATAAATGATGTGGCTCCCACCAACTGAAAGATCTTTCTCGGCTCTATCAATACCTTAGACTTCTCAAAAATAAAATTGAAAGTCAGCCCTTTAATATTTTACGGCCTCACTTCAAAATAGTCTACCGCCGATGGACAATTTCAATCTTGGAAGGGTTGATTTTCCAGCGTCCAACACTAACGATCTTCACAAATAGATATTGGATTACAATTTCTTCTGCCCAAAACTATTTGACCCTTCGAAATTCATATGCGTGGCTTCTTCGCATACAATTTGGCTCTGACCTTTGGACAGTTGGGTTGACTATGTATCCCCTATGCTATGCTCGATTAATTTTGGCCTTTGAAACTAAAGAGTTGGCCCTGTTAATATTTGATCAAATACGACATTTGACAATTTCAATACAGCCCTCTTCAAAATATTTGGCTGCACCCATCTCAATAGGTCTTTTGGAAAAAGACATAATTTCTAGCCATCATATAATAAAATTTGTCCAAGAACTAATATTCAAACAACAATTTCACTAAGAATTTGTCGCATTTTTAATGAGAAAAAATTTCAAACTCCTTTTAACAATTTCTCATTTTACTACAAGAAACTGGGTTTTTGACATTTCCGACAAATCCTCTAACAATAATAGTTGCAACTGAAAATTGAAAACCTGTAGGCTAAGCCACAACCAATGCTATGATACCACCATAATGTCCCAAATGAAACAAATTTGGAACAAGCTCTTCATATAAAATTTATCATGCATTTAACAAAAGATTGCCATGTAAAATTAAAGATAAACAGAGCGCAGCAATCCATAACACACTGAACAAGAAAATTCTCAACTTTATTATATTAGATAAGTTGGGATTTTACATGCACATACAACCCATATATCTGAGATGAAAAGTTGGCCTCAAATAGATCTACAATACTACCGCAAATCAAGCTCCAAAACAAACTGAAAAACAATACACTGCAACCTGTGAACCCTTAATGGATCCACCGAGGGAAGATATGGGTGCTCGCCCACTCTCACTAAATCACCCGAGGGTTTCTGTCCTAGGGCTACTGCTAAAGTAGAGAACCACATTCTCAAACCTCTCCAAAAGAAAAAATCTCAAATCCAAGATGTATCCAAATGATCTCCTCCTCCCCTTTTATAGATCTGATGGATAGATCTCCAAGCCTCTAGAAGCATCTTATTTTATTATTTTATTATTATTCTAGAAGCTCCCCCATTGACTTTATCTTAAGTGACCTTTAATTTAATTTTATTTCACTTAAGTCACTTTTGGCCATTTTTCTCCAATTAATTATTTTTCCTTAATAAAATGACTAATTAAAGTCATTTTTTAACTAAGGAAAATGGAAAATCGCTCACCATACTCTCTTCGGCCACTGGAAGTCTCTTCTTAGCATCCCATCTTGTAGATCTTATCATTCTGGTTCCAACGAGCTATTACGCCGAGGTGTTCCATCAAGTAATCTCCTCGGAATGCCACCTCAAGCATAATTAATTAAGTTATGCCCAATAATAACATTGATTTTTGAAAGTTATCGGAATGCGACGGAACAAAAAACAAACTGTGCGGATGATGGAATATGCTAAGCGAATGCCATCAAATCCCATAAAAACTCCTCAAAACTCTATCGGGACCCCTGATGACATAAACTTGCTCCACTGACCTGGGCATCTCCTGCCCTGGAAATCCACCCTGGTTGTACTATGAAGAAAAATAAAAATGGGGACATGACACGTACAACCACTGTATGGTCATGTATGAGCTCCTATCAGCTCTGCACTTTTTTCCCTGCAAATAATAATTCGCCCAACATGAAATTTGACTCAGCAACTGAAAATTTGAGTCTTGACCCAACAAATAACTTAAATGGATAGGCAATTAAGTGACTGTCTAGGGAACAAGGAGTAGTGCTTTACAAGCATGTATAGCCCGTATAGATGTCTATGGCCTATACAATGATGATTTTCGTCTCACCTCCACAAATTCAGCCCCACTTCTCCTTGTTTGGCCTCAAGCAAGGTGGAATGGCTCAAGTAATGTGAATTGACTCAAAAGAAAAGCTACAACCTATAGGAGAGAAAAATGTCCAACAACCAAAATCCTAAATTAGCAAGAACTCTATTTTAATATCCATCAATTGCAAGGGCTGTATTAACTGGATGAACATTGTCAAAGAGTTCTAGGCTTCCACAAAAAAAAAAAATGGGAGGGGAATTCTTGAATGTTGCTAACAAAAGTACAATAGATAAAGCATCATTTCAATTAGGAATTTGACTACAAGCTACATTAAAACACATGGGAATCCACATGATATCTCAAAAGTGAAACAAGCAACAAAATTATGCACAGCATAGTGAATTCATACACACAGTGTTCTTTACAAACATAGAGGAATATCCAAGAACTCATATAGCCATTTGAACACACCATAACACAAATATTTACCCTAGAAATCCAAATGGAAAAACCAACTTTGAATGGGGATCAATACTTTGTGGAACTATCTCTAGTTACAACACTATTCATTCTTCTTTCCTTTTCCCACCCCCCTTGAGAATGAGAGTGAAGGAAAAAATAGGGACAATTGGGAGGTAGGGGGGAAGGCCAACAAGGAGTTCTATTAAGGAACTCCAAGGTGAAAGAGTCACTGATTCGAAACCGCATGGGCACAAATCAAGCCATGACTATGGGTTGGTGTGGCCCGGGACGGGTCCAATCCGTAGGTGATTTTGACAGCGTAGATGCCCCTGAGTCACAATTTCTCAAGCTACAGGTTAGTCCTACTAGTTTGTAGGCAAACTAACAAACAAACAAAAATGTTCTCTATTTTCCTCTGACATTCTCATTTTTGTCTTATTCAACTTTAAAATTGCATTGCTTTACATAGCTTGTTTAACCTTCATTAATTGTTGAATTGGCTTGCAAGTGTTGAGTATTACCCATCCATTGGTTCGAATCCATTTCGGATCAGTGTTTCATCTAGGTTTGCTAGCAAAAGTGATCCGGATTGAGGAAGCTTAAGGAGGAGTTGGCTTTGCTTATCAAAGTCAAACTCAGTGTTTTCCATTAATACATTGAGTCCCCTCCTCTTGGTGCACGAACTTCTTGGCTGTCTTAGGATGGGATTTCCTCAGTACCCCTGTTGTTCAAGTGATGTAATTCTCTTTATTCCATGATGTATTTATTTGACCTGCAAAGTAACTTATGCAGCATTTCAAAAAAAATGTCAAATTTGCAAGCCTGAGTTAGGGCCAAGTCAAACTTGGAATGGAATCGACTTGCCTTCATTTCCTCAAAGAATGGACTCGACTAGGACTGAGAAGAATCCAGCAACACTGCTTTTGGTAACTAAATCCTTGTATGATATTTGTGATTTTATTAATTAAATGAATCATTTACTACATGCTTAATAAAAATGAATCATTTACTACATGCTTTTAATTTTAGGAACCTTTTAATTCCACCTCCCATGACAGCTGATTGAAGCAAAGTGTGGCATCCCAATCCAAAATAAAAATGTAAAAGCAAGCAAAAAACCCCAGCATATCTAATGTTCTATTGATTGAAGCAAAGTGTTGCATCCCAATCCAACAGAATAAAGTAAAAGCAAGTAAAAACACCAGCATACCTAATGTTCACGATTAGAATCATCACTCGAATGTATGGGTCAATTCTGAAAGGCAAATCATGAATAGGCCCAGAAGTAACATAGAGGGCATCAACAATTAAGTCTGCCACCAAAAATACCAATAATACGACCTGCAAAAGTTCCAATTTAGTTAAAATACATGATAAGATAAGTATATAGCCCAAAAGGACTCTTGTACATATTCTAGTTTTAAAAAGTTGTACACAATGTTTAAAGAAAAGTGAAGGTAAACATTACTTGTATGATATAGCATTTATTCTTCTTTTTTGGTAAATGCAACATATGTCACATTACTAAACAGAAATATTGTGCAATATCTTGGAAGAAAACTACTGAGTACTACGATGCATGCAGAATTGCATGTAATATCATCATATTGATCATAAGTGTGATTATTTATTTGCTCAATCACAAACTCATGCACAAGAATGTAATATTCTATATAGAAAATTTACAGAGTAGTAACAACATGCACAATGGAAAAACACAAAAAATTGTTGCACATTTACATCTTAATGCCAAAATACCAGAAAATTACCAGGAACAACAATTTTCATTTATATTATATGAAAAGAGAGTACAATAGGTGGGAAGTGGAACCTGGGCTTGCTACAGCAAGCTAGGCCATTCCCAGGTCTCAAACTTGCTGCGCAACCACTAAGAACTCGACCCCCAATTTAGCTTCTGCGCTGCCCTGGCAAATCTGGGTGCTGCTGCTGGGAAGAATTTGTTCTACAGGCCTCAATACTGCTCCAAAGGGGATGAAACTTTAGCTGGTGCCTTTTCTCATGCTGCTCCACCAAACTCAGAAAGGATTTGACCACCCAACTAGCCACCAGAAAACCCGCTAAGAAGTGCTAGTTTCCTACGGACACCAATTGTGCGCACTGTTGCATAATAGCTGTATATGGCCCTTAATCCAAAGGAAAATTCCAGTAAAAACTCCCTCTGATTTACCCTGGAAATTCCAGCCCTTTTCCAGCTCAAATCCACTAGCCCCAAACTCCCACGAATTTGCCCAAATTGCCCCTGCACAGGCCCTAGGTAGCAAGTGGTGTCTCTGTTGATTCCCCACAAACTATGCCCTGCTATCACTCCAATCTACCTTCAAAATGTGAGGAGCATCTCCCTTCAAAAGCCCGGCAAGAGATCTGACTTATGACAGCTGCTCCAAGAAGTGCGAGTTCTGCTACTGCGCCCAGTCTGCTCCAGAATTTCATTAGAAACACTTGCAATGTCTCCCGGAACAGCCCTCCAAAGTTGCAAGAAAATCCTCCTAGGGGTGGCACTCATGGTCCACCGAAGGTAGGTTGAGATTTCCACTTGGAGATCTTGTGTGTTGAACAGCACTTTGTTGACCCAGCTAAACAGCTTGAGCAAACAATGGTTTAGATGTCAAATGAGCAAAACTCCCAAAATGAGTGCTCTTCCTCCTATTTATAATTTCAGCCCCTTTTTCCTTCCTTGTGGGCTTTGTTACCACTCAAACCAGCAGGGGGCCTAAAGGGGTTCCTAAGAGGGAAACTGCTAGGTTAAGGGCAACGGTGGAGGCTTAGCCCACTGTCACCATAGCTAAGTCTCCCTGCTCTTTACGGACTTTCACCGATGGGAGGAGTCCCGGTAGTGTAGGGATTCACTTGTGAAGTATATGTCAATGTATAGGTGAGAAGTGACCCTGAAAACCCTTTCCCAAGGATGGACTAAAGAATGGAACTTGCTTGCTCTTTAAGCAAGGGACTTGGTCCACTAAGGGTAAGGGGTGAGGATTGGAGGGTTGAGGGAGAAAGGATAGGCTTGTAAACAAGGTTCTCAATCCCTATAATCCTTGGGAAACTTGGTTTCCCAAATGGTCTATGACAAATAATCTTTATTGAGAAGCGGGACCATACAGGGCCAAGTGGACCCAGCCCAAGTTTGGGGATGGAATGCAGTAACCAATGATGTTCCTATCTTGGACGAGGTGAGGGGAAAGGACCAGACAAGAATATTTACTTCAAAAGGTTAAGTTGATCTTACTGAGGTCTAGCCTTGGGGATGCCTAAGCAAAATTCAATCCTAGAGCTAGGGCTTAGGATTCCCAGAGATTCCACTGTTAGAATTGCCTCAATTTTGGAGGAGAGGGAGGGGACCCACCAGCGCAATAGCCTATAAGAGATCAAACTTTTTCCTTGGGTCAATTCCCGAAAATTGATGCCCTAGGTGACCTAATGGGGCTAGACTTGGTGAAAAGGGAAAAAAGAGGGTTAAAATGATCACCCTTTTTGAGGGATCATGTCTATTTCACTTGGGGATATGGAGTCGAGGATAATGATGAGTAAGAACTTGGTTTCTTGATCAAGGAGGCCAGGAAAGTCAACTTCACCCAATGTTGAGAGAGAAAAGAAAAGTAACCTTCAAGCATTTATACTTCAAAGAAAATGACGCAAGCTGCTGAAATTTCTAAGTCTATCCATTAGAAATTTAATCTGTATTCTTCTGGTTTATTTCTTCTACTTGTTAAATTCGAACAAGTTATTTAAAACATATAAATAATGAAATAGACACAATACAGTCTCAACATCTACAGATCATCAACTGAAAGAAAACAAACACACAAGTGACACCATCATTTTTGGACAAATGTCTCTGGAAAACCAGTGCAGCCATTATGACGGTTTATTATTATGCAGTATTTCCTTGAGTACAACTGGGTGCCAAACTGGCTCACCCAACAGAGAAAAATAACTGGCAGCAATACCTCTATATTCAGAAACAGGTATTCAGAAAACCTATCCCATGAAACCCTCTCCAACAACTCTAAAGCACTACGTTGGCCCTTCTAGCCTCTGCGTCAGCCCTCTAAGGCACTATGTAGCCTCTGTGACCCTTTGCATCACTCCAGATGCTCTTTGTGTGGATGACGCAGTCCCTCTAGCCTCTACGTTGTCTCTACTAGGCTCTGCGTGACCTGCTTTGGCTGCTGCTTCTCGCTCTCTGCCTCTGCATTGGTCTCTTGGCACTGTCTCTGCCTCTCTGTCCAGTACTCACTGTCCCTCGCTGCTGATCACTTCTTTGACTTTGCTTAGCAACCTTGCTCTAGCAAATCGAATGACTGATCACTCTGGTGTGTTCTCCCACTGACCCTCAGGCCTCTTCTTATACTTTTCCTGTTGGTCCTTCAATGACCGAGATTAAATCTCTAATCAACAGCTAAAATATTAGAATTGGCTTGATCCATGACTTTTGGAACCTTCTAACCCAGTTTTATATTAATACCCATTAACATTTTATTTTCCTAAGTTTAGACTTAGGAACTCCATTAATAATATTAATTATTTTAATATCTCTCAAACCGGTTAGAATCTGCCCAAACCATTTCTGAGTCTTGGAGATCTCATGTGCTTTAGCCTTTCCACAAATTTTCATGGCTAGAGCACATCCGATGCTACCCAAAATCAACGCTCCCTCTTAGCAAGGATTGTACTCTAATAATACTCCTCACTAAGCATTACTCTTATTATATGGCACCAGTACCTGTGCTGATGCTAGGCCTCCCTGCCCAACATCCTCTACACTGTTGCATCTTGTACTGCTACCCATGGCTCTAAACTTAGGAAAAATAAAATATTAAAGGGTATTAATATAAAATTGGATTAAAAGGTTCCAAAAGTCATGGATCAAGCCAAATCTAATCTTAGTCGTTGATTAGAGATTTAATCTCGGTCGTTGAAGGACCAACGAGAAAAGTATAAGAGGAGGCTTGAGGGTCAATTGGAGAATACACCAGAGTGATCAGTCATTCATTTTGCTAGAGTGGGGTTGCTAAGCGAAGTTGAATCAGTGATCGGCAATGAGGGACAGTGAGTACGAGGCAAAGAGGCTGAGACAGTACTAATAAACTAGTGCAGAAGGAGAGAAGCGACAGCAGCAGCCAATCCAAGCTACACAGAGCCCAGCAGAGACATCGCAGAGGCCAAAGGGACTGCGTCATTCACGCAAAGGCTGTTGGAGTGACGCAGAGGGTCCCAGAGGCTACGCAGTGCCTCAAAGGGTTGACGCAGTTCAGCAAGAGGCTGACGCAGAGGCCAGAAGGGCCAGCGCTGAGCTTCAATTGTGCCGAAGAGGGTTTCATAGGACAGGTTTTCTGAATACCTATTTCCGAATATAGAGGTATTGTTGCCATGTATTTTTCTCTGTCGGGTGAGCCGATTAGGCACCCTGTTATACTCAGAAAGACTGCATAATAATATAACCCTCAGAATAGATGCACCGGTTTTCCCGCATTGGGTTTTTCCGGGGACATTTGTCCAAAAATAACGGTGTCACTTGTGTATTTGTTTTCTTTCAGCTACTAATCTGTAGATGTTGAGACTGTATTGTGTTTATTTCATTATTTGTATATTTTAAATAACTTGTTCGAATTTAACAAGTAGAAGAAATAAACCAAAAGAATACAGATTAAATTTCTAACGGATAGACTTAGAAATTTCAACATGGTATCAAAGCATGGTTGCAAATCACAGGAGAGCTTAAGGCATCAGCTGAGCGAGCATTTTCAGTAGAATCAACTCTCCCGAGTGACAGTAGCTGATCCTTGCAGAAGCAACAGAGGAAGGGTTGACGCAGAGGGATGCGTCATCGGCGTAGGCCAGAGAGAGGCTCACGCAAAGGCCAGAAGGGCTGACGCAGTTGGCTGAGGGAGCTGTTTTTTCCACTGTCGGGATTGCGCAGAGCCAAGAGGCTCAATCCTTCAGTTGATGGGGTGAAGGAAGCTATGGGAAGTTTGCGGGAGCGAAGATGGTAGGGTATTGTGGTTAGAACAGTACTTAACAGGACAAGGCCAAGGTAGAGGAAGTTGTTGCCGAGGCGGATTTCTAGCCAAGGAATCCAGATCAGTGTTGCAGTTGCACAGACGATTGGAGAGGGGCAACTTAATGGTTGGCAGATGGATTTCCAGGAGGGAAATCGGGACTCAGAGGAATCCAGAAGAGAACTTCCAGACGGGAAGTTGAGAGACTCGGAGGAGTCGAACTGAGAGTCGACAGAGAAAGAGAAGCGAGATGGCCGTGAATGGGCTGAGAGATTAGGACAGGCTGGACAGAGCATCCAACTTTGTGGTCTGGAAGGCCAGGATCTTGTCCATTCTAGACAAACATCGTATCAAGGGCTTCGCCTTGAGAGTGATGGCTATCCCAGTTGACTTGGTAACTAATGAAAGGTACGAGGAGGAAATGGCTAAGGAAAAGTGTATCATCCTTGATGGGGTCAAGGATCATGTGGTCCCACATATTGCCGAGAAGGAAACGGCAAAAGAGATGTGGTACACTTTGAAGACATTGTACCAGCACACTTTCGTTCGAAAGGACTACAGGGGGGAGGATCCTTGAGGTGCCCAAACTCTTAGATCACATAAGGCTACGGAAGCCCTTAATGACAGTAGCAGAATGACGGGAATCAGTTGGTGTGAGGGATGATGGAGCAACAATGGCAGAGCTAGAGTGCCAAAGTCTGAAGCAGCGCAGTGGAGTGTTGCAGCAGTGCGGAAGGCACAGAGCAGATACAACAGTAGCAAAGTAGCATCAGAGGATCAGCACAGATTAGCAGCAGAGGTAGCTTTAGCGTCAAGGGACATCTAGACTGACCAACATGTTAGCTTTTGGGTGGATTTTTGTGAAAAACTCTAAATCTACACATTAGAAACCCCTACTGCAATTACTGGTTTAACATCTACTTGCTCTTTGCATTAACAAGTTATTTAATTACATAAATATCGATGTAAAACACTATTGTAGCCTACACATACATACAGATCATGAACTGAAATACACTGAGACAATCACACAAGGGACACCGTTATTTTTGGACAATCGTCCCCAGAAAAACCCAATTCGAGAAAACCGATGCAACACATAGAGGGTTTGTATTATTAAGCAGATTCTTGAATACAACTAGGGTGCGAGATATGGCTCACCCAATAGAGAAAAATCTTGGCAGAAGTACCTCTATCCAGAGACAGATATTCCGGCAAATTCAGCAACAGGAAGATCAAACCCCACAGATGACCCGGTTGTTCCCAGTGTTGGGCAACAATGGCTGCTCCAAGCTCTGCGTTGGAACTGTGTCACCTCCTCTAGGAGTTGTGTCACCCCCACAGTGAGCCTCCCTTGCTCAGAAAGTCGATTTGTTGAATTGCTCCCTCTCTGCCCCACAAAATCATTCCAGCGCTGCCTCTAAGGACCTGCATCAGCCCCTACAGCTTTTGCGTCACCTGCGTCAACCCCTATGGCCTCTGCGTCACCCTCTCTGGGACTGCGTTGTCTCTCCCAGTGCTGCTTTGCCTCTCTGCGATGTATTCTTCAGCCTTGAACTGAAGTTCCCTTGCCGAATTGCCCCTCGCTGCAACTTAGATCACTAACTCAATTTTCTAAGCAAACCTCGCCCCAGAAAAATCGAACTCTTTGATGAATTCAGTGTCTCCAACTGACCCTCAAGCCTCTTTTCATACTTTTCCTGTTGATGAATCAATGACCGAGATTAAGTCCCTAATCAACGGCTAAGATTAAAACAGGCTTGATCCTCGTCACTTAGAACCTTCTCACCCATATTCTCTTTAATACACATTAATATTTTTATTTTCCTAAGTTTAGACTTAGGAACTCATTAAAAATATTAATTATTTTAACAACTCCTCATCCGGGTGGAATTTCTACAAACAAGTTTTGGTTTCTCAAGATCTCATGTGTTCTAGCCCCTCCACCAAATTTCGAAGCTAGAGCACATCCGATGCTACCCAAAATCAACACTCCCTCTTAGCAAGGAATGTGCTCTAATAACACTTCTCAACAGAAGTATTACGCTGATCCACTGCATTAGTCCTCTGTGTTGTTGATGCTTGGCCTGTTGCCCTTCATCCACTGCTCTGTTGCTTCCTGCACTACTGCCCATGACTCTACCACTACCACTGCCGCATCTGTACTACAGCTCCCACTCAAAATGTTGCATCATGCTACCCATAGCACTGCCACTGCTAACTGCTGCACTACATCTCAGTTACAAAGTAAGTTACTGAAACTTCACCCAAAAACGGACACCTTGATCAGTATGGATGCCTCGTGATCCTGAAGCTACCTCTACTACTAATATGTGTTGACCCTTTGTTGTTACTGCGCTGCTGCAAACTGCTTTGTGCCTCACGCACTGCTACAACATCCACTGCGTTGCCTCAGACTTTGGCACTCTAGCTCAACCACTGTTGCTCCATCACACCTCGCTCCAACCAACACCTGTCATTTTGCTATTGTCGTTAAGGGATCCCGTAGCCGTATGTGATCCAAGAATTTGGGCACCTCAAGGATCCTGCCCCTGGCATGTAGTCCTCTCGACTATAACTCTATGTCACCCCACCTCTTCTCTAGAGGCACATGAGTACTCATGGCACAATTGTCATCCTCGCCTTCCTAGTCTGCTTTCGCTGCAGCAGCCTTCTATTCAGAAGCATCCCCCTTGCCCTTCTTCTAGGGACACTAAGTGGCATAATGTCCCAGCTCCCCACAGTTGAAGCATCTAACCTTGGCAATGTCCTTCTTCTTTCTCTTTTGCTACCCTTGCCGTCCCGCTGATGTGAGAGTTGCATCCTCCTCCTCCTTCTTGACCCGGGTTCCCTTGTCGCTACTCCTTGCCTTGGCCAATCTCTTGAGGTCTTCTTGTCAAAGATCTTCCCACATCTCCTCCCAACTAGGGAGAGTCGCTCTGCCCAAAATACTTTGGACAAATGTTTCCCAGTCCTCGGTGACTGCATTCAGGGCAATCCTAAACATGAACTCAGGATTTTATGTAGACCCCACGGAAGTCAACTCATCGCAAATCCCTTGCAACCTGAGAAGGAAGGGATCTATCTCCTCTCCTTTTTGCATCTAGTAATGTCTCAACCATCCTTGGGGCAAACCATTGATGAGGAGCAGGCAGATGTACAGACATCCACCGGGGAGGTAGTACTTGCAAACATGGTTCATCAGGAGGCGTTGGGACTTGACAGTACAGTTTTGCAGGTGATGAGTAGACCAAAGGAGTATGGAGCTTCGGGACAGATGAGAGAGGATCTTCTAGAGATGGTGGTGCACCCATTTTTGGGCCTACCCACTAATGAGGTGCCGAAAGGTGTAGTGGCAGCCAATAGAGCTACAGTGTTTCCACACAGCAACCCTCTCCAAGAGTACATAGACAGGGCGTGCAACACAGTTTGGCCACTCGTACCCATTATAGGGAGAGAGGTAAGGTTCTCCCAATGGATATTGTCGATGGACCATGTAGAGCAGCATGAGTTGAGCGTGGACCAGCATCAGCATCGTAGACTTGTTCCTTACACTGGAGTCCATACCTTAGATTGGCGGGAGATCATAAGTTGGTATCCTTTTAAGGGAGTATCAACTTTAGTCCGGGGCACAGTACAACAAGGGCACTTAGATGAGGAGGTTACTACATGTTTCAATGGGTAGTGGGATGTGGACCGACAATTCATCAGTATTTCAGTAGCACTAGCCCAGCATCAGCAGAGTAAACTTGACATCGGCCTATGCCAGAGGCGGGATTGGGGAGAGTTGATGCGTCTATATTCGCTTTATGGAGCAGTAGCGATAGCCAGAGACAGAGCACAGTATGAGCCATGGGACTTGGGCGATGATTGGCCATGGTAGCATTGGGATCTAGGAGGATTGGTTCATGACAGGTACATTCAGAGATCAGTTTGGGACCCGGGCATTGAGGGGTCCATTCATGATGGGTTGACACAAACGCAGAGCATCACTTAGTGGTTTGTATGGGATCCGGGCATTGGGTCTCAGTTATGTTGGGGCACTAGATGGTCCACATGATGGATTGCTTGAGGCAAGCAAACTTGGGGCAGGAGTATTTGTAATGTTCCTTTTTCTGGCGTTCCTTATGACATGGTTAGAATGGACTTTCAGAGTTGGGAGCAGATAGGTCACAGGCGTAGGTTGGTGTCATCAGCAGGTTCAGGGGCTTCTGGAGGGGTTTTGAGGAGTTTCTATGAGGTCCGATGGCATTTGCTTGGTACATTCCATCATCCGCATAGTTTTCCTTTCGTTCCTGTGCATTCCGACAACTTTCAAAAAACAGAGTTATTATTGGGCCCAACTCAATTAATTACACTTACGGTGGCATTCTAAGAGAAATACTTGATAGAACACCTTAGTGTAATAGCTCGTTGGAACCCGAACAAGAAGATCTACATGATGGGATGGTTAGATGTGAGTTTCAGTGACCTGAGGAGACATGGTGGCCAATTTACCCTTTTCCAGCATTAAAAAGAATATTTTAATTAAAATAAAAGAGGGAAAAGTGCTCCATGATTAAAATAATAATAAAATAGGAGGTTTTAGAGGGGGCCATCAAATCTATAAAAGAGGAGGAGGAGGCCTTTGGAGGACATCTTGGATTACTGCTATTTTCTATTGATGAGGTTTGGAGAACCTAGTTCCCAACTTCTAAGCCGTAGGACAGAAACCCTCAGGTGTGCTAGTGGGTGTTGGATGGAAACCCAATACTCTTGAGGAGATTTCACTCAGAAATCTCACAGTGCTTCAGTCGAGTTTGGAGAGAACAATTTTGTCGTAGCCGGTTTGCAGCAGTCTTCTCACCGAGCCATCTACATCATTTCCATAACCATTCATCAGTTGGGTCAAAGATATTTTTATGGGTTTTGCTCTGCTTGCTTAGCAAGCCCAGGTTCCACTATTCCTTCATGTTGATGTACTATTTTCAGTGGATTAATAAAATGGCTCAGTGATTTTATCGGCATCCATTTGTGTATTATTTACTCGTTGTGTGTCTATTTATGTTGATTTTGCTGTTCAAGTTTATTTCTGGTATCTATTGTTCAAATTCTCATTTAGGACATTACAAATCCCTCCCAGATTATTATAATATTCAATGGTGGTTTCCAGTATGTGCTTCAAATGACTCACTGAAGAGCCTTCTCATGCTTGCTGCTTTATACATTCAGCCTCAATGGAGAAACAAACTTCACTCTTTGATTTGTTCACGAAATAAAGGTGGTCCCAAGAAATACAATACTGGCATGTGCCTTTTGATTCATCAACAGCCATGGAATCTTAAATCAGATTGTAAATAAATAAGAAACTATTCAATATGAGAGGCTTAACCATACATTGTCCCAGAGATATTGTAGCAAGGTGTATATTTGATCAGGTGTTTATCAAGAACACCAGGATCTCCACAAGTTATCTATATCTGGTTCAGAAGCTTCTCCATTTCATCAGACCTGTCTTTCATGTTGAATTTAAAAGTCAACTCCCTCTTGAGAGGATCATCTCCTGTTTCTTAGATTATGGCTCCCCCTAAATATCGGGGAAAATTATCTGGCTTAAAGCATAGTCATCGAGTTTGTCTGCAATTCTGCTACTTTTCCTATAGATTGGACCATGTTCAAAGTCATATATTCTGCCAGGGATTCTATAGCTCCCTCTGAAGTCTTACCTCAGTTGATCATTCAGCCTTTGCTCATCTTAAAGAGATATTAATATGTTGTATTGATAGAACCTCAATATTATAGGCACCCCTGACTGCATGGAGATTCCAGGAGACTTGCTCTAAGTTTTGCCTTGGAATGGTCTGCTCCAAATCTGATTAAGTCAAGGTGACTAGCCCTTATTAGTACTGTTTCAAACATCTCCTGTCATATTCTAGATGGACCAAAGAGGACCCAACCAATGCATATCATAGATTGAATCAAGTTATGTTAAGTTACAGATTCCTTCAAAGATTCAGTGTTGTGGCAGAAGATTGTGACAAGTAAACAATGTTAATAAAAAGTTGACTTCTGTCCTCAAGGGGTTGGTACTGTCATTGGAAAAGACCCTTACAACTATGCTTATTACCAGACTGAACCAAGTCGTCCTATGGAGCAACTGAAAATGATGGGACTACTGCTAGATAAAGCCCAGACTTGATGAAGATCTTCTTACTGTTGTACAAAAATATTGTAACCCTTCAAAACCTTTACTTGCTGAAAGTTTGCTTCAATAAAAACCCTCATTGTAAAGGATTTGTTTGATTTTGTCAAAATGCCAATAGTATTGCCTGAGGATATCAGCTGAAGTGCTGACTGCCAGATCAATCTTGCTGACTGCCCATATATCTGCTACACCTCTTGTTCGACCAAACCCGCCATTGTTTATCTGAGATACAATGTACAATGAGATACACCAACAGACCTTCTTGGGTAAACACAAGTCAGTTCACAATTACATTTGTGAACTGAAACAAATACAAGAGAGTTGCTATCTTTATATCACACCTACCATCAACGCTGTCAACACTATTATCATGGTTCTTGTAATGCATAAGACGCCTTACAACCATGAGATTTCAACACATATCTCAAAAATGCTATAGGATAGTGTGGATATCATTGATGTTGCAATATATATATATATATATATATATATATTCATGAAGCCATATGATCATGTCCAAAAAACCATTGTAGGTACAGCAAGCATATGCAGTGCCATGCCTATTAGTATTACTATTTTGCAATTTATTAACACTATGCCAATACATATTCTGCAATACATAAACAATGTCATGCCAATACAACTATCTACATACTTGAATGTTGTTGTGCCAACATGAAGCTGTCATATTGCTATACCAATCTTGCGATAGCATCCATACTTACGTTGCATATCATACAAACGGAGTCTAACAAGCATACTGTGTATTGAGGACATACCAGAGACTGTCATACAAATGTCTGTACCGTGCTATACGGAAAATTGCCTCCAATTCGGATCAATCTTCAAGATATGCAGTCAGCTACAATGAATCACCTTTGAAGAACTTTTCAATGACAGTAGCAAGTTGTAGATATTGTCTATAATGATACGTCTTCACAGTAGCCTTAATGCAAGACTTGGATCTACTGCAAAAATTTGAGGCTAGAACAATAGCCTATCAGATTTCGCTGCTTTGAAGGAAGAACCAAACAATTTCGCTTGTCTTGAAGATAATAAGATAAGGGCCGAACCTCAGAGATATCAGCAACCCAAGATTCAAAAGAAGTTAATCAAGACCTACCTGCCCAACGGATCTCCAAACAAAATATAACAAAACTCTGAACACTGATCCTTCTCAAACCCTCACAACTGACCTTTGCCACATTTTACTGACTTCACCTTTTGTAGCCTTTCATACTTCTCTGTGAGACAGATAATGCCCTAATACAAGGCCAACTAATGTTATAGAGATGCGCTTAAGGATTAGATTCACTGTCACAGATGCTAGGAACTTCATGGCACATACATAGCTTCAGATGTGTCTTCACATAAACCTGCAACAAGGAAGGAATTCTGGGCAAGACACTATCTCCCAAAACAAATTTAATCCAAGGATGTTGATCCTAAAGCAAGCGAAGTAAAGAACCAAAGCTTCCTGGCTGCAGTCATGCACATAAAGCCTTAGATACAGTTCATTTGACCAGCAATTTGACAGGGAGCTTTGTCCTAGAGCTGCTTGATTGATGAAGTCATGATCTCATTTTCTTGCTGGGATCTGCAACCTGAATTTTGCAATAGGTGTTTGCAAGCGAGCCTTCTTGGTTCAATGCTTCAAGATGACTGATCTTTGGAGAGGAAGGAGGTCATAAAGAATTGTCAATGAACTTCTTTGTGATTGCTTTCTCCCTTGGTTGGGCTTGTCCTCACCTTAGCTCTGATACCATGTTAATTGTAATTAACATGTTCTTTGCTTGGGACAGTTACTTCAGTGATCTATAATAGCCCATTTATCTTTCCATTTCATTTCTATTAGCAATCACATAACTCAATATCACATAGACAGTAAATGAAGAAAGAACATAAACAATAGATGCAGAAGACAAGCCAAGACAAGAGTACACAAGGATATGGCTCAAGCCAGGGAAAAACCCCAAGATAAAGAAAGCCCTTGATCAAATCTTCTTATTATTAATATCAAATGTTCAGAAGGGAGAGAGTACAAGAGATCAAAGTCAAAATTGACTTGCCAATTTGGAGATCCAAAATCACTGCCCTTAAACAAATAGATGGTCCAAAATTGCAATTCAGGGGCAGACAAATTGTGCCCTCTTAAACTGATGACATACTGCTGTAGAAGCTTGATCTGGTTAGATTTACATTCCCTCCATCATTGTCTCATCTAACAGTTCCAAAACACCTCCATTCAACTGCAGCTCTTATAGGCAAACAAGATGCTGCCCTTCGCTGGCCCTTAGGGCTTGTCTGTACCCAAATCAAGTCTCTCGTCCCCCTCATTTAGGCCTGTACAGACCTGAGGCTTATCCTGAAGTGACTGCTCTGAAGTGAGGCCTCTCAAGGAAAGACTTTCAGCCCAAACACAAACTCAGTCTACCTTCCAGATCGCAAGAACGAATTTACTTATTCAAACTGTACAGAATTTACCTTAATTCATGCGGTTATCTTTCTGAAGAATCTCGGCCCCGTGATCAGCAAGATTAGGCCTGCTGCCTGCTTAAGAAGAACACCTTGAAGTTGCGGCCTAACTAGGAGAGAGTCACCATATCATAAAGATTTGATGAGAAGCAATATTAAGTGCCATAAGTGCGATTTCTGGACCAACAAAGATTGCAGAGACACAGTGTCATCGAACCACAGAGAACAAGAGCCATCCTGCGGAAACCATAGAGAACACCATCCGAAATTCCTGAGGTAGCCGTCTGAAATTGCAGAACCAACTTCGCACTTTTTGAGGAGCACCTCAATGGGGTATATATAGTGCTTTGACATAGTTGAAAGGTCGCATCTCTTGGGTGAGCCGACCTTGAAGACGACCTTTAAATTTGAATAAAAGATTTCCCTCCAATTACATATTGAAGCCAACTTTGAATGTCTTAGGCCGGAAGCATTAATAATCCAAATAGACACTTTCTTAATTATTTTCAAAGTACAATTTTTGCCAATCAATTTGAACTTTCACTTTGGAAATTCTTCCCAAAGCTGCCTCATAAATTTAACAACCTTGCATGAGTGAAAAGGTTGAAGAAGATAGAAATGTGGCATTACATTCATCTAGAAGCTTTTATTTAGCATTTTGTATGGGCATCTAAGTCCTAATTTGTCCATTTGGGCTTTTATTGTAGTATTTTTAGTATTTTCTAGTATTTTTCCTTGGAAATAAAATAAGAAAAATATTTTTTATTATAGAAGAGAGTTAAGCTCAAAACTATATAAGGGTTTGCTCTCTCTTTCATTCTATACATTGGATTTGGGAGAAATCCCTTGGAGCTTAATGCAATATCTTTTGGATGTGCTTGGAGGATCTACAAAACTAGCTTGTGGGTGAGGATATCTTTCATATTTTTAATGTTATTTTCCTTATTGTTGAAGTATCTAGACATATGTTTGAGGAGTAAGAAATCAGTATACATCTTCCATTTTCCTTTTAGGTTAAAATTGGAGTTTTGTTCATGATTATATTTCCTTCTCTACTTATGGATAGATACCATTAGCATAATCCTGATAACTATAATATCCTTCAACATTGGACGTTATCTACATATATAATTACTTTAAGGCATATTTCTGTAATCTGGGACGGCAAGGAGAGGGTGCACTTAGCTTGTACTTTTCATCTGTATTATCTCATTTCCATCACTAGGATAGCCTCCCATTTGAGCCTTGCTTTGACCGCATTCACCCAATGGATGAGACACTAATTTTCATTCCACCATCCACTTTATTTTCTTAACTTTTTCTAAATCTATTTTACTTGAATTTATTCTTCATTTCACCTTTGCAGTCATTGCCTAAAATTCCAGCAATCCTATCCTAGTGAAGCCCCCCTTGAGCCAAAGGAATGTTGATTTTTCTAGTGCAATTAGGGTTAGCACAATATTTCTGAAATTCTGATAATTACATTTGATGTAGATCTTCTTTTAACTTATCCCAATATATCATTTAGTGATAAAGAACAATCAAACAGTAGAGACCACAATGCACAAAAGAAAGGCAAGATTTACCCTGGGAAAACCCACTACAGAGAAAAACCAAGCAACCTTTTTTGTAGAAATTCCTTGTAAATTCAAACTTCTAATTGTAATTTACTAAAATAATAGACTTGAATCTACTCTACTCATCAACGGAAACAATTAAACGATCCGCGAAATTACGAAGCATACAAGAGAAAGAATTCAATCAACACATTCCACAATGATTTCCTAGGGAAAACCACAGCTAAAAACCCATGCTATCTATATATTGCATTAGTCAGAAAACATAAGAAGATTACAATGCTTTGCTCAAGCCCGAGCAACCTCAGCACTATCTCTATCTATCTCACAGC
Organism: Pinus taeda; assembly: GCA_000404065.3. Classification (NCBI taxonomy): domain Eukaryota; kingdom Viridiplantae; phylum Streptophyta; class Pinopsida; order Pinales; family Pinaceae; genus Pinus; species Pinus taeda. The sequence continues at coordinate 193,708 of APFE030034983.1, read as the reverse complement.
TTCCTAGACAAGCCTAGGCCAATACTTAACCAATTTCTCGCTTGCCCAAGTCCCTATTTCCTTGCGTTGTTTCCTTGGGAATTAGCCCCTATTAATTAGGGAAATTCCTCGATTGGAATTGCACAATCCTCATAGGCCTTCCTCTGACTGCATGCACCACCTATACAATTTGGATGATTATACAACTAATAGCACATTGTCCCTGAACTCCAATCTCAACTGGGTAACTCTAAGAGCTGACATGCATGAGTTGTTTATGAGTGAGTCATCAGTTATCTGGTTGATCACTGCAAGCAGCACCACACTACTAGACCTCCCACTAGTTCCTCCAACAGTTTGAACTAGTTTAACTGACTTTAACTCAATTTGAACTAGTTTAACTGGCTTTAACTCAGTTAAATTGAATTAATTAATTACAACTCAATATAAACTCAAATGGGGCTCCTATAATGTAGGAGACACTCTACATGGCTCAAGTTAGACCCTCAACTCGAATTAATGGAGCCAACTAAGTCAAATTAACGTAGTTAACTAATACAAGTTGTCATGAGATGTGGAATTACAATTTTATTCCTAATTTAATTCAAGGACAAAATTAAATTAGGATTTTCTTGTTGCATTTTCAATAGAGAAATTCTTCATGTTCAATAGAGACACACCTAGACCTATGGTCAAACCTGGTATTCTCCTCCAAGTCAAATCACCCAAAATTCGATCCTGCACTTTGCTCTTGAACCTGCACTTCCAGAATTTTGGCCCTTCTACAATACCAGTTGCCCCAGAATTTCGACCCTGCAGCAGTTGCCCCAGTAACCAAGAAAATTGCGCCCCCCCTACAACAGTTACCCCAGAAACTGTGAATCACACAGAGAGAGACTAGACCACATGTGTGAGATGCTAGAGAGAGAGAGAGAAGATTTTGTCCTCGTTTTTCGGCCTTCTTTGTCCTTGTCCTTCACTGCCTTTGCCCAGAAATTGTCTTGAGTGAGAGATGTGAATTGCCCAAATGAGGAACTCGAACTGCCTTTATATAGTAGTCCTTCTAGGGTGAATGGATGTGTCTCTTGTCCAGGGCCAACTTGACTTGGAGGTAAACTGACTTGTCACTTTTGGAGCCAAAAAATCCATTATAAAAATTCGAATTTACATCTTTTAAAAGTCGCAATGGACTTTGACTCAAAATAAATTTTCCTTTGGTTCAAGCATTTATAAATATGCTTTACAATGATAAATATCATTACATCAAGTGACCACAAATACATTATGAATACTGAACATAGTTACAAATTCAACAAGGAAGCTCAGCCTAAATTACAAAATAAGGTTGGTGAGGTGATAGTGGCCTTCCTTCTTAGTTCCTCCAAAGACTGACTTGAGCTTTAGGACTTTATCTCTATAAGTGATGGATTATAGGGTAACAATTCCTATACAAATTGCGTTTGTTCCTATACAGAATATGTTATGTACTCTGCCTACCCACTTGTGAATGCCCACCTTTTATAACCCTGTCACGAGTTCCTCCGATTGCATGTACCTTCAAGAATGCAGACTGGAACAATCTCGTTATGCACAGTGATATTTTATCAATGAACTTTACATCATATTTTAATATAGAGTTATCACCATTTATTATTATTCTATTTACATTATATTATACTTTATTTTATAACTTCTATTCATTACACACTTATATTTCACTTTAGATTAAACAAAAGCTTTTATTAGGCACTTGCAACATGCTTGGTGACTTGAGTTCATCTCATAAGCCAGAACAGAATCTAGAGCTAACATTCCAAGTAAATTGGGCATATAATTTTTAACCATATTTAAAAGAGAGAAACAGTTCTAACAGAAATAATTACTTTTAAGATATTGAGCGAATTCTTCCAAAAGAGTCGATATCCTGTGTAGCTGATAGGAAAAAAGGTCTGTACAGCCAGTATACATAAAGTTATTACCTGCAATGACAATTTCAAAATATCAAAGGTGAGCTATTAACCATGAAAATAATACATTTTCATGAAGTAACTGATAAAATGAACAGATCTGTATGCAACTATTTAGCTCCAATCAACTCGACAAAGTTGGATATAATACTCAAATAAATGAATATCTCAATTCGTGCCCGCTGAATGAGCCTTGTAATAACTAAGAAAAGGTGCAAAGAGTAAAGTGCTTGAGAAATTATGACAAACAAAATAGCAAAGATCAGAATTTTAACTTGAGAAATAATAAAGAGAGCAGCTAGATGAGAATAAACAAAGGAAAAACATAGGAAGTCAAAGCATCGAACTACTGTATTGCTTAAGAAAAATATTACAGTCAATAATTAAAAATAGCTTTCTTGAACTATGCTAAGGACTGCAAGGAAAGCAAGCTATCATCCGCCAAGCATAAAATGCATTTCTAGAAAGTAAACCTTGAGAGAAAGTTCTCCAAAATTAAAGAAACCAAGGGCCATTGAAATGCAAGGATTAATTAATATCAATCCTGTTACCCACCATTTTGTGGGTAATATCCCCAGGAGAAAAATATTCTCCAAGATGGTCCTCAGCTTGCAGCCAGCAGGCCCCTTGGAGCCACCAACTAGCTCGTTGTGCCATTTCTCTGCCACCTGAGCTAGCCATATGGTCCCTCACCCCTCTGTCATGACCGTATGTTTGAAAGTGGGCCTCCCAAAGCTAAAGGTATGCCTTGTCAATTGGTAATTGAGAATTGAAGTTTGCTTATCATGGACACTTTTGGGCATGGATTAATAGGGGGATTCAATGGAAAGAGTGGGCTAGGTTTGTGCTCTTGTGCCCTAGACCTCTTTTGGATGTTAACCTTGGATCCTAGTCTTGTGGAATCTCTTTTATTGACCTTTGGGCTTTAGGGATGGTACTACATGGGAAACCTTGATTTTGGCTGCGTGGTCCCGCTCCCTCATCCACATATATTACTTCCCTTCCACTCATTATAATTTCATTCATCATTTCTCCCACCTGGGTCCACATTCCTCCACTGGGTCCACATAAGGTTAACCTTCCCCTTCCCCTTCCCCTTACCCACACCTTGGGTCAGGCTTGGAATGATGCCCCAGAGGTTGATACAACTGAAAAGAAAGATAAAAGCATAATTGGCCACATTCAACAGGAAGATGTACCACAAAATGCAAAAGATGGTCAGAACAAACACATTTAGCACGTGGGCAAAAGCCAATACATAAGCTCTACCCCATCATCATCATGGCCATCACCCTGGTTCCTACAGGCCCTAGATGAACCTCCTTTATCATTCAGGAACCCATGATTGTCCCAATCCCTAGTGGGCAATGAACCGCCCTACCTTAAAGGGGGTATCAAGTGCTATATCACACACATCACGCTCTTATCCCTTGAGCCCCAAGAAATCAATTAAAGAAAAATCATAAAAGGCAAAAGGCATATAAAGAAGGGTGGAAAAATCAATGTCGGGGCACCTCATGTACCACGATTGCTCCCTCCTATACTTTATATACCCAAGTGTGGGCTTCCCTTTTATTAGCTACCCTTGTACCCCAGCATGTGGCCTAGGGCTACCCCTTTTCATCCCCTACTCCATTCATCTCTTCATCACATGCCACCGCCCTTTAAAGAATGTACCTTGGACATACTATCCCCTTTAGAAGTAGAAACCACCTAATAGGATACTTGGTTAACCTCATTTGGAGTTTGGAAAAATTAGCACATGCCAAAGTCCACTATGGAAGGGCATGCCATTATGAGGTCCCCACCTGTTCTCCATGGTTTGTAAGCTCTTTTACTCGATTTCCTTGATGACTTGTTGCACTAGAAGGCTAGGGGACGCATTGGATCTTACGCAGGATTTCAGGTGGTCTCCATTTTGGGTTTGGTCTCCCTATACGGGGTCCTAACCCTCCAGAGGGCTACATTGGCACATGTATAGTGTATGGAGAGAGCCATGGGCCTCCACAGCAATAGAAATCACTCCGTGGATCCGTAGAGATGCTCAGAGATTGCTCGAGATTCACCTTTTGGGCGAGGAAGATGCACCTGGTTCCCCTCTGCCCAACCAGCCCCAAAGTTGTACCATGCACTTGGCAGATGACCCAAGACTTGTATGTTGATGTGGCATCACTTACACCATCATTTGATCCCTTATATATGAGCTACAGGCACCTTCGACTTACTTGGAGACCCATGAGGTCACTTGTGTGCCCTCACACCCATTGGGAGCACCACAGGTTTATTATGTGGAGAACAAGGGGCCAACCTCTTGTCCATTACTTTTGGAAGTCATATTCATCATTATGGCACTTATGGACTTCATCATGCTTCTTAGAGAGCCCAACAATATGTATTATTGATCATTCGACCTCTTGAGAGGCTTGTTATTTTGTTTATGAGCTAGTTTGGTGGGATTGTCACCAAAAGTTAGTTATTTGCACATTATTTTTACTTTAGGGGCTAATGTAAGCTCAAATAGCTAAATCGAATTCATTAGGAGTGTATAAATACAAATGATGAGAGTTCATTTCTCATCATCACTTGGTTTGGACTTGTATCTCTCTTGAGATTTTCGCAATTCCTTCTTGGTGGACGAAATTTTGGAGCATGGATGAATTTTGATGTATGGATTGTCTTTTCTTATCTTAGAGCTTCATGATTGGCAATTTTATTGGTGGTTGGATATATTCTCTTATATGTAAGTACAAATTTAATGCTATTTATTCTTTTACTTTGTCGCATGCATCGATGATGAGATTTTCACTATAATAGGGCTAGTTGGTGCATGCTTTTACTACGAAACTGTGGAATTATGTTTCTATATAGCATATCTCTATGTATGGGCCATGTATATTGAACGAATTCTCCTAGGTATAATTCTATGGTTGAATTTATCTTGACAAGCCATCTTACCTTGCAAAACGAAGTGTAAAAGCTTTAAGGTCACTCTCCTTTACCCTAATGACAAGCAAAGTTGTCCTTGAAGCCTCCTTGAGCTAGAAACTTAGTCCATCCTCATATTCTTCTTGACTCCAATCTCCCCAAAGTATTAGGCATTGATCTACCATAAAGTGATCACTTAAAGAAACAATTTTCTTCACCTCTCCTTCTTTATTCTAAGTCTGGCCAAATTAGGGCTCCCTGGGCATCTTTTTCCCGACAATCCACCCATAGAAAAACTTTGACATCTTGGCCTCTATTGCATTGGAGTATCTCCCAGGCCTCCTCCAAATTTGAGGGAATTCCAATAGTGGGGTTGTGAGATATCCTAAGCCCTATCCTCGAGATTGGTTTTTTCCCTAAGTTTCCCTAGGCTAGTTCCTCATAGGGATAATTTTGCTCCTTCAAGTGAAAATCAATTCTTTGATCCCCTTCTCCTCCTTGTTTAGGTCAAGTCTATCATTGGTTGCTAAACACCTTCCTCTTGACCTAACTTGGGTCCACTTGGTCCCGTGTGGTCCCATATATTGTCAAAGTCAATTCTTCAAAAACCACTTGGGAAACCAAGTTCCATAACGATTTTAGAGATTGGGAAACTCCTTTACAATTCATACTCCTTAAACCTAGCCCTCAAATCCTCATCCTCTTTTCCTAGAAAGCTTTGTACCTTACTTAAAAAGCAAGCAAGTCCCATTCTTGAGTCTCCCCTAGGAAAGGGTCCCTAAGATCACTTCACATCTATCTTAGAGTATCTATCCTTCATAAGTGATTCTCTACATATCAGGTCTCCTCCCATCGGTGAAAATCTGTAAAGAGTAGGAAGCTTTAGCTGTGGTGACAGTGGGCTTTAGCTTCATTGTTTCTCTTGACCTAGCAAGTGCCCTCTAGGACCCCCTGCTAGTTTGAGCGGTAACATTTGGCGTTGTTGTCGGGGACACGAGACGTGTGTTTTGTTCCCCATACGACATATTGACATATTGATGTATCATTATTGGCAACTCCATTGGAAGAACTAAGCCCTAGTTCTTCACTGAACTTTAAGGTCGATGCTTGTAGGGTGAAGCAAGCATTTTTTTAGGCATCTTTACAAAATCAAGACTCTTCTAGAAAATGCAACAATGCATGCTTACTCCTTTTAATCATCAATGAACTTGTTAGCATCAATTCCTTCAGGGTTCTTACAGTTCCCTCTTTCCATCATGCTCATCATTTTCAAGAAGTCATTAAAAAGTGTAATAATTGCTTTGCATTGCCATCCTTCTTGTCTTGCTTCCTTTATTATGCACCTGCAATGTTCACTAACAAGTACAACCAAGCACAACATACAAATACAAGAGCATGATGTCACTTTTGTCAATCCAGGGTTTCCATGGTGTCTTAGAGGGTTAATTCCAAGGGTTCGTAAGTACAAACCCTAAATTCCTTGCACTTACCCTTGATAAGGTTTTTACTTTTGGCGGAAACATCAACCCTAGGGTTTTTGACCTAGCTTTCTTTTCACTATAACCCTTGAGAGGGTTTTACCACAAACCCTAGATTTTTCTTGCAAGCCCTAGATATCAAGAGCTGGGGTTTTTAAAGAGGGAACAATTATATAGGGTTAGGGTTTTTTCATCTTTCTAGGGTTTGCTAATTTAATTCCATCTAGGATTTATGAACCCTAGATACCAAAATCCTTCAAGAATATAAGATTTATAAACCCTAGATTTTATCATACAAAGTATGCTTGCAAAAACCCTAAAGAATATTCAGACCCTTTATTATAATCTTAACTTTCAACATAAATAAGATGTACATACCTCATGCCTTCTTCTTTGCAAAGATCCGGTCCCTTTTTACGTGACAACACTTCTACAACAAGTTTTAATCTACAAGTATAGGTGCCATATTATTCGTCAAGTCAAAACTACTTCTCATTTCTGTGGCACGGGGATTAGCTTTACTAGTCTACATAGCTTACATGGTCTCGATTCTTTCATTGTAAGCTATGACGGATTAATATTCTAGGCTTTAGGTCAGCTTATTCCATCACATTTCAATTTTTTCCATTATCAATATTTGTTGATTTGGGGTAGCATCGAATGTGCTCTAGCCATGAAAATTGGTGGAGACGCTAACGCACATGAGATCTCCAAGGCACAGAAATGGTTTGGGCAGATTCTACCCAGTTTAGGAGATATTAAAATAATTAATATTTTTAATGGAGTTCCTAAGTCTAAACTTAGGAAAAATAAAATATTGATGGGTATTAATATAAAACTGGATTAGAAGGTTCCAAAAGACATGAATTAAGCCAAATCTAATCTTAGTCATTGATTAGAGATGTAATCTCGACCGTTGAAGGACCAACCAGAAAAGTATAAGAAGAGGCTTAAAGATCAGTTGGAGAACACACCAGAGTGATCAGTCATTCATTTTGCTAGAGTGGGTTGCTAAGCAAAGGTGAATCAATGATCAGCAGCGAGAGGCAGCGAGTACTGGACAGAGAGGCAGAGATAGTACTGAGAGACCAACGCAAAAGCAGGGAAAGCGAGAGCAGCAACCAGTTCAGGCCACGTAGAGCCCAGTAGAGACAGTGCAAAGGCCAAAGGGACTAAGTCATCCACACAGAGGTTGTTGGAGTGACATAGAGGGTCCCAGAGGTTGCACAGTGCCTCAGAGGGCTAACGTAGAGGGTCCCAGAGGCTGTGCAGTGCCTTAGAGCGCTGACGCAGAGAGTCCTAGAGTTGACGCAAGTCAGCAAAAGGCTGACGTAGAGGCCAGAAGGGCTAGCGCTGAGCTTTAGTTGTGTTGGAGAGGGTTTCGTGGGACAAGTTTTCTGAATAACTGTTTCCAAATATAGAGGTATTGTTGCCATGTATTTTTTCTCTGTCCGGTGAGCCAGTTAGGCACCCAATTGTACTCAAGAAAATGTTGCCTAATAATAAACCCCCATAATAGCTGCATCAGTTTTCCCACATTGGGTTCTTCCGGGGACATTTGTCCAAAAATAAAGGTGTCACTTGTGTGCTTGTTTTCTTTCAGTTGATGATCTGTACATGTTGTGACTGTATTGTGTTTATTTCGGTATTTAAATATTTTAAATAACTTGTTTGGAATTTACAAGTAGAAGAAATAAACCAGCAGAATACAGATTAATTTTCTAACGGATAGACTTAAAAAATTCAACATGGTATCAGAGTGTGATTGCAGATCATACAAGAGTTGAAGGCATCAGCTAAGCAGAGCATTTGCAGCAGAATCAGTTGTCCCGAGTGTCAGTGGTTGATCCTTGCAGAAGCAACAGAGGAAGGATTGACGCAGAGGGATTGCGTCATCAGTTTGCGCCAGAGAGAGGCTAGCGCAGACGCTGAGGAGGGCAAAGAGAAGCTCACACAAAGCCATGCAGAGACCAGGAGGGTTGATGCAGTGGCTGAGGGAGCTATTTTTGCTCTAGTCGGGATTGCGCAGAGCCTAGAGGCTCAGTCCTTCAGTTGTTGGGGCAAAGGAAGCTGTGGGCAGTTGCGGAAGTGAAGCTGGTGGGGTACTATGGTCAGAACAATACCTAACAGGGCAAGACCAAGGTAGAGGAAGTTTCTACCGAGGCAGATTTCTAGCCAAGGAATCTGGATCAGTGTTGCAGTTGCACATACGATTGGAGAGGGGAAACTTGACGGTTGACAGAAGGATTTCTAGGAGCGAAATCGGGAGTCAAAGGTAGTACAGAAGAGAACTTCCAGACGGGAAGTAGAGAAACTCGGAGGAGTCAAACCGAGAACTTCCAGATGGGAAGTAGAGAGACTCAGCAGGAGTCGAATCGAGAACTTCCAGGCGGGAAGTAGAGAGACTTGGAGGAGTCGGCAGAGAAGAGCAGAGAGATCTCTGTGAATGGGTTGAGGGATCAGGATAGGCTGGACGGAGCGTCCAATTTTGTGGTCTGGAAGGCCAAGATCATGTCCATTCTAAACAGACATCGTATCAAGGGCTTCGCCTTGAGCCTTGAGAGTAATGGCTATCCCAGTTGACCCGATAGCTAATGAAAGGTACGAGGAGGCAATGGCTAAGGCAAAGTGCATCATCCTTTATGGGGTCAAGGATCATGTGGTCCCACATATTGTCGAGAAGGAAACAACAAAGGAGTTGTGGGACACTCTAAAGACATTGTACCAGCATACTTCCATGCAGAGGAAGATGCTCTTGGAGAATCAGCTAAGGTCATACCAGATGCAGAAGGGAGAGCAGATAGATGTCTTCCTCGGTCAGTCGAAGGAGATACAACTCACTTCCATAGGGGCCACGCAGGATCTGGAGCTGATGGTGAGGACTGCACTTAACACATTCTCCGAGGAGTGGAAGACATTTGTCTAAAGCATACTGGGCAGGGCAGTCTTCCAGATTGGGAAGAATTATGGGCGACTCTTCGTCAAGAAGAGATCAAACGGCTGACCAAGACGGGGAGTAGCAGCAAAGGGGTCAGGATCAAGAAGGAAGAGGAAGAGAATGTGCTCTAGCATCTATGGGAAAGCAGGAGAAGAGGAAGAAGAAGGACCTTTCCAAGGTCAAGTGCTTCCATTGTGGGGAGCTGGGTCACTATGCACACCAGCGTCCGAGGAAGAAGAGTAAGGGAGAGGCTTCTAACTCAAAGGCAACGCCAACGAAGGTGAAGAAGGAAGTTGAAGATGACGATTGTGCCATGAGTGCTCATGTGCCACTTGAGAAGAAGTGGGGAGACATCAAGTTGTAGTCAGGAGGACTACAGGGGATGAGGGACAGGATCCTTAAGGTACCCAACCTCTTGGAATTTACCTTGCTACGAGAGCCCCGAAGAGGAGTAGCAGGACTGGCAGATTTCGGTAGAGACAGATGCAGATGAAGCGGTGGAGAGTGATATAGAGCATGAGTCCCCAAGTAGCATGAGGCTAGCAGGTTGCAACAATGCGAGAGGCACAAGAGTGTTGCAACAGTGCAGGATGGCACAGAGAGGTGTGCAATGGTGTGAGATGCATGGAGGTGTTGCAGTAGCACAGAGGTTAGTAGAGGGAGCACTTGTTAGTGGCAGAGGGAGCTTTAGCACCGAGAGTGTTTCTAGCCTGACAGGGATGTCAAAAGTTGGGTGGACCAATTACTTACTTCTCAATGACTGAGTTACAGCGAAGTAGCAGTTTGCAATAGCACGATGCAACATGATGAGAGGGGTATGCAATGCAGATGCAGTGTTGGGAGAAAGGACCAGCAGCAGCACGGATGCAGAGGGAGCTGCCATACGGATGTAGCAGTGGCAGTGGCATAGCCATGGGCAATAGTACAGGATGTAGAAGTGCAAAGGATGTTGGGTGGGGAAGCCTAGCATCAGCATAGGTACCGGTGTCGTATAATCAAAGTGATACTCAGTGTGGAGTATTACTAGAGCACAGCCTTCGCTAAGAGGGAGCGTTGATTTGGGGTAGCATCGGATGTGCTCTAGCCATGGAAATTGGTGGAGAGGCTAAAGCACATGATATCTCCAAGACCCAGAAATGGTTTGGGCAGATTCTACCCCGTTTAGGAGATATTAAAATAATTAATATTTTTAATGGAGTTCCTAAGTCTAAACTTAGGAAAAATAAAATATTAATGGGTATTAATATAAAACTGGGTTAGAAGGTTCCAAAAGATATGGATCAAGCCAAATCTAATCTTAGTCGTTGATTAGAGATGTAATATCGGTCGTTGAAAGACCAACGAGAAAAGTATAAGAAGAGGCTTGAGGGTTAGTTGGAGAACACACTAGAGTGATCAGTCATTCATTTTGCTAAAGCGGGGTTGCTAAGAAAAAGTGAATCAGTGATCAGCAGCGAGGGGCAATGAGTACTGGACAGAGAGGCAGAGGCAGTACTGAGAGACCAGCGCAGAAGCAGGGAGAGTGAGAGCAGCAACCAGTGCAAGCCATGCAGAGCCCAGGAGAGACAATGCAGAGGCCAGAGGGATTACGTCATCACACAGAGGCTGATGGAGTGATGCAGAGGATCCCAGAGGCTGCGCAATGCCTCAGAGGGTTAACTCAGAGGGTCTTGGGGCTAATGCAGGGCAACAGGAGGCTGATGCAGAGGCCAAAAGGGCCAGCGCTGAGCTTCAGTTGTGTCGGAGAGAGTTTTGTGGGACAGGTTTTCTGAATACCTATTTCCGAATATAGAGGTATTGCTGTCGTGTATTTTTTCTTTGTCGGGTGAGTCGGTTAGGCACCCAGTTGTACTCAAGGAAATACTACATAATAATAAACCCTCATAATCGCTGCATCGTTTTCCCACATTGGATTTTTCCGGGGACATTTGTCCAAAAATAACGGTGTCACTTGTGTGCTTGTTTTCTTTCAGTTGATGATCTGTAGATGTTGTGACTATATTGTGTTTATTTTGGTATTTAAATGTTTTAAATAACTTGTTCAGAATTTACAAGTAGAAGAAATAAACCAGAAGAATACAAATTAATTTTTTAACGGATAGACTTAGAAAATTCAACAATATTCGCTATGATAGAACCTATGTCTATATTCATAGAGTATGTGAGTCATTATCAAGCCAGTGTCTGACCACAAGTCCTCTTCATCATTTTAATCAAGGTTGACCTCAACATTGTTGCCCAATATTTTCTCATTGCATAGTTAGAGTCACCGTCTCAATTATGGTGTCACTATTTCACTGTAGCGAGCTTCATAAGGGCAAGAGCTACAAGTATGATGACTTTAGCTAAATATGCAAGGTCCAAACATCCAAGATTTTGATTCATATTGTGAATGAGATCACTTATGGTGATTGAGTTACTGAGACATTGTGAACCAAATTTCAGGCCAATATATAAATAGAAAGACTGTGTGTTATCTAGAGTTGAGACGCCACTGTGACTATTCATTGTAAGAATATCATATATAGCTAATCTCATTGTTATTTACTATGCGATGCAAGCGACTTGAGTTTATTATCGAGCCATAAACCATGTGTCATGATCCGAACAAATCCATAAGAATATTGAGCCCTAGATCATATTCGAGCGATGGGTATATTAATCTTATGGATCATGCGAGCCTATAATTAGACCAAGCTTCGGATTTATCCCAGACATAGATGCGAGTGACATATCGTAGAATTACAAGTACGTTGTTATCGTCCATATGCGAGCCACAGGAAAGAGCTAATATAAGCCACCGTCACAGAGATTACACAACCTTTACCATAGAGATTTGTCAAATAGAAGCAATTTTTATTCTGAGCCACAAAGATATCGCAGAGTATGCAATATTCTTACTTGAGACATCAAACTATCTTGTTACCATGGTACAAAGCTAAAATATATGTTACTGTAGCAATTGTGATGTCTCTGGAATATATCTTGAGTCATAAAAAAGAGCGATATCATTGAATCACAGCCTTTTGTGATGCCCTTACTGAGATTTGCAAGTCATCAAAATTGAGCCATTAAATCACAACCATCAAAATATATGCTACCAAAAGATTTAGTCTGTAATATCCCGTTTGAGAGATATTCTCCAAAACCCCAGTAACTCCAACCAAATACGTACAAATGATATAATAACCGGGAAGCTCAAAATGATAAAAATGACAGTGGTGCAATATATAATAATATAAACGTGAAATATAAGCAGATACTCAAGAAATGCAGAGAGAAATGCTAAGCGATTTTCTTATGCTGAGCAATAGAATGAGTACAAGAGGTGATCAAAAAGATGGCACCTCGACTTGCACAAGGAAAGTGAAGAAATACACTCATAATAGCAAAGGAATTGCCTCTCTCTAATCTGCATCCCAGCGACTGGAGAACTACCATGCTACTGCTGCTGTTGGAAATCAAATGAGGATTTGGGGTTGTTCCCCTCCTCAGAAAAGGCTGAAACTCTGGAATCAGACTCTACTCAAGAAACCCAGAAAAACCCATAAAGCTTTTCCGAAATGGTCGACCCCTGAAAATCACCCCCTTGGGGTTCTGCGCAGTCCCTCAATGCTCTGCGTTGCCACTGAATGAAGCTCTCCAGTAATCTACCTGAAACCTCTGCCAAAACACTCCAATATGCAAGGGTTGATCCCTTGCTCAATCTCCCAGCACAAATCCTGCTGCAACCCTCAATCCAGAACTCCTACCAGAAAGAACTGTGTCATCCCTCTCAGTGTTGCGCAGTCCTCCAAGATGCTCAATCCTCTTGCCAAAAATGTTGATGAAAATACTGCAAAAATGCTAATGGAAATACCTTGCCTGAGCAAGCACTCGAAGTCCCCCGAAGCTAAGGGTGAGATCTCCGAACGGAGACACTCAATGCACTAAACAGTGTTGCAGACTAGCTAAACAGCCAGCATGCTCTAAGTTGAAGTGACTAGCTTAAATGCACATAATCGAATGCCAAAATGAGAAAGCTCTTCTCTCCTTTATAGCCCTTGCCTCTCTCAATCCCAAGGCCCACCTTCTCCAGTGTAATTCCTCTCTTGCCAGGTGTTTCTTCCCTTCTACGTAGTCCCTCCAAGTGTCTGCGTCAACTCCATCTCTGCGTCCCCCTTTGGCCCCCTTGGCTCCCCTTTAAGTCACAACGTTGTGCTACTAGGAAGTGACTTTTATTCTAAAAGTGAGTCATGGCCCCTTTCCCTCACCTTTTTATTCATAAATAACTATAGAAGGCAAAAATAAGCAAAATCGAATATTCTAATTAGCCATGGCTAATTAGGAATATTACAGTCTCTCCCGGCAAAATGTTGCTTGTCCTTAAGCAACTGAAGTGATGGATGTTGCAAGATTTTCTCACTCTCCCAAGTGGCATCCTCATCCGGCAAATTCTTCCACCTCACCAAGAATTCCCGGACCGTCATGCTCCACAACTGCCTCTCCTTGGTATCAATAATAGCCTCTGGATGCAACACCAAATGCCCCTCATCATCCATGGGTGGTAGCTCATCTATCACTGTCACTTGCTGCCCCAATGCCTTCTTCAGGCATGATACATGAAAAACGTTATGAATCTTGCTGCCTTGGGGCAGCTCCAACTCATATGCAACCTGTCCAATCCTGCGTATCACCCTGTATGGCCCATAAAAGCGGGGCTTGAGCTTCTCAGCCCCCTCTGCTTCAGTGATGACTGTCGGTATGGCTGTAATCGTAGGTAGACCATGTCCCCTACCTCAAACTGTCTCTCCACCCGACCCCGATCAGCATACAACTTCTGTTGGTTCTGTGTTGTAGCCATGTTATCCTTGAGAGCTCGGAGGATATCCTGACTCTATTGGATCCAAATCTTGGCTCTCGGAGCCTTGCTATCACCAAACATCGTTTCAACAAAAGATAAAGGATGATACCCATACAAAGCATAGAATGGTGACATACCAATGGACATGTGATGTGTAATGTTGTCGTAGTACTCCCCTAGATGCAGCCACTTCAGCCATGCTCTCTGCTGCCCACTGACATAGTTACGCATGTAGCCCTCCAGCCACTTGCTAACTATCTATGTCTGTCCGTTTGTCTGTGGGTGATAACTGGTGCTCAGTGTCAACTCCGTCCCCACTAGCCGAAAAAGCTCCTGCCAAAACCCGCCCATGAAACTGCTGTCCCTGTCACTGATGATGGTCTTGGGAAGACCATGTAGCCTGAAGACCTCTCTGAAGAACAGCTCGGCCACCTGTGCTGGTGTGTAGTGTGCGGATATGGCAAAGAAATGTGCGTACTTCGTCAACCGGTCAACGACGACAAAGATACAATCCTTGCCCTGTACCATGGGCAACCCTGTGATGAAGTCCATCGAAATACTCTCCCATTTCCCCTCCGGAATGGGAAGAGGTTGCAATAAACCCGCAGGATGGCTCATCTCCCCCTTGTTCCTCTGGCAAACGTCGCACTCCCGGATATGTTGGAGTACGTCCTCCTTGAGGCCCTTCCATGAGAACCTCTCTCTAATGGCCCTGTAGGTTTTAGTAAACCCCTGATGGACGGCCAATGGTGAATCATGTGATGCCTGGAGTATCTTCTTCTTGAGCTGAGATCCCTCAGTCAAGAAGATTTGACCCCTGTAGTAGATGATCTCATCGACCACCCTATACCTGTCATTCGCCACCTGCCCATCCAAAACCTCACATGCAAACCTGTCCTTGGAGTACTCTACTAAGAGTCGAGCCCTCCAGTCTGTGTCCAAGCTCATAAGAGACAATGTGGCTGGTCTACGTGAAAGAGCATCTACTATCACGTTGTTCTTACCCTTGACATACTCAATGTCAAAGTCATATGCTTGGATCTTGCTGATCCACTTCTGCTACCTCTCTTGTAGCTGCTTCTTCTCCAAAAAGAATTTGAGGCTGTTGTGATCAGTCCTCACCCTAAACCTGTTACCCACTAAATACTGCCGGACCTTGGCAAATGCATGCATGATGGCCAGCATCTCCTTGTCGTATATAGAATACAACCTCTCGTGTGGAAGGAGCTTCCGGCTCTCATAGGCTATAGGGTGACCTCCCTGCATCAATACTGCGTCAATCCCCTCTCCCGACGCGTCATACTCCAAAACGAATGGCTGTGTTAAATATGGCAATGCAAGCACTGGGTAGCTACTCATAACCTCCTTGAGCCTGTCAAAGGCTCGTTGTGTTGTATCCGACCAACTAAAAGCCCCCTTCCTCGTCAAATCTGTCAGAGGTGCAGCAAACTATGAGAAACTCTTGACGAACTTCCGGTAGTAAGTACAAATGCCAATGAACCCCCGTAGTTCTGTCACGTTTCTTAGCTCCGGCCACTCTCTAATGGCCCTAATCTTCTCCTCGTGGACTCTCACTCCGTCCACCCCTATGATGTGCCCCAAATACAACATCTCTGTCAACCCAAACTCATACTTGGAGAGTTTGGCATAGAACTGCTGCTCCTGCAAGATACGCAGCACTGTCTCAATGTGCTGGAGATGCTCCTCCCAAGTCCCACTGTAAATGAGAATGTCATCAAAGAATACCAACACAAACTTCCTCAAGTGACTGCGGAAGATGTGATTCATGCAGGACTGAAATGTGGCAAGGGCATTGGTTAGCCCAAAGGGCATCACCAAGAACTCAAAGTGCCCATAGTGACACTTGAAGGTGGTCTTGGGAATGTCCTGCTCCCTCACGCGGATCTGGTGGTACCCAGATCTCAAATCAATCTTTGAGAAGAATCGTGCTCCTCTCAACTCATCCATCAACTCATCGATCCTGGTTATGGGGTACCTGTTCTTCAGTGCCTTCTTGTTCAGGGCCCTGTAGTCAATGCACATCCTCAATGTGTCGTCCTTCTTCTTCACCAACACCACGGAAGAAGCGAAAGGACTCGTGCTCGACCGAATGTGCCCAAAAGCCAGCAACTCCTAGATAGCCCATTCAATCTCATCCTGATAGGCCTTGGGGTGCCTACAGGGGGTGGTAATCACTGCCTGTATGCCCTGCTCAAGCTCGATAGTGTGCTCAAACTCCTAGTCCGGTGGCTGTCCCAACGAAAGCTCCCCAAACACTATGGCATACTGGTCAAGGATGGACTGTATCTCCGAATGTACCGTCTGCCCTGTAGTCCCTGCCTCTGATGCATGCAGCTCTATTGCCCACTCTATGTCTCCCTTCCGAAAGACTGCCTCCATCCGATGGGCCAAAACAGTCTAAGGCAGATATGTGTGTTGACCCCGTATCTTGTCATGCCTCCCTGTTTTCTCATCATCCCACTCCATCTCTAGGGTCTTCCAATCTGTCGTCACCTTCCCTAGAGTGGTAAGCCACTGAATACCCAGTATCACTTTGGTGTCCGGAATATTGACCACGAAAAAGTGGTCGGTCAGTGTGTAAGTGCCCATCGTCACTAATAGCTTTGGAACATAACGAGCACACATCATGGTCTGATCTCCTGGGACCAAAACCGAAAACCCATCGAAGCTCTCTGTCTGTATACCTCTCCGCTCAACCTATGCATCGATGAAGTTGTGGGTCGCCCCACTATTAACGAAAATTGATACTCGCTGGCCATGTACTATCCCTCGTACGCGTAGCGTCAAATACTTGGGAACTCCTCGCAGTGTTGCAAGGGCCTCTCCGGTAGGCGCAAAAGATGCACCACCTGCTGCTGGCGGTGGAGGTGGCAAAGGTCCCTGCATGGCATGACTGTCTCCTGCCTCCACCTCATCCTCATCATCCTCTTCCCCACTGCTCTCAGAGAAGACCTCAATATAATGTGCTTTGCAGTAGCACATCTATGTCTTGGTGCCCACAGCTCCTGACAAGTGAAGCACAACCGCTTCTTCTTCAGCTCCCTCCTGGCATCATCATCAATCTGCGCTCGTCTTGGGTTCCCCTTTGGAGGTGGAATCCTCACATCCTTCCCCTTAGACTGAAAAGTCTGTCTCTGGGGGTAAGGTGTCCGGGTCTTGGGTAAGACATCCTGTAAGTCTCGGGTCCTGCTAATGGCATCCTAGAGTGTGGCCAGTCTAGTGGATCAGACTAAACCCCGAAGTGGCTCTGCTAACCCCTCAACACACATATAGATCCTCTATGTCGTGGATAGATCTGGCACCATCACTGAGACCCTTAAGAAATCTGCAATGTAGGTCTTTGGGCTCCCTGTATGTTTGAGCTTCGTTAGCTCAACAAAATGCTGCTCTGGATCCCTCTGATCAAATCGCTCCATCAATCTCCTGGTGAACTCGGCATATGTCGTCACTGTAGAGTGTCCGAGTGTAACCGTGTCCGAGTGTAACCATCCCATGAAACCACCAATCCTGAGCCTCACCATCCAAATGCAACGTTGCCACCTTGATGGCCTCTGTCTCCGACATCTAGTTAAGCTGGAAATAAATGTCCAGCTTCTCCACCCAAGACTTTGTCGAACTGCTTGATGAACCATCAAACGTAGGCAAGCGGAACCTACTCGCTGCACGATGGGTGTCACCATCATGGTAATGTCGGTACCCTCTGTGATGGTCGCGGGGTCTACTATCCCGCTAGAGCTGAACAAAGTCTTTGAATGAAAGAGCATCCCTGAACTCCTTCCCATAGGCCCGGTACTCTACAAAATAATCGCCCATATGATCGGGCTTTGTGTCCTGCTGGGCTTCGGCCCCCGCGTCTGCTCCTAAGAAGGTGGGCATGGTAGAGCGTGTAGGGGCATGCAAGGCCACCTGCTGCACAGTATCACGCTGCTCTGGCAAATGATGGGATGCACCTGATCTCTCACCAATCTTAAAAACCCGTGGGCTCTCACGCTGCCTGGCCTCTACTACCGTGAATCTCTGCCCCATCACCTCAATCTGCCTCGACAGATCCTGCACTGATTTGAGGAGCATATCCGCAAATCTCTTCCCGTCCTCATCTGCCATCGGATCCTTCTGCTCTGCGTCCACCACAGGCTCCTCCTGTTCTACATCCACTACCGGAACACAGTCCCCCTCTCCGTAGATATTTTCCAACCTACGCCCAGTGTCTCTGTATCTCCTACCTCTATAACAAATGTAACGTTTTTCACCCGGTGTCATAAATTGCTAGCTCCACAGGCTAAGCCAGAACTATGCTCTGATACCACTGTAATATCCCTTTTAGGAATATTTCTCAAATACCAGCAAACCCCAACCAAAAAAACGTACAAGTGGTAATATAGCCAGAAAACTCACAGAGACGTAATAACAATAGTGCAACAAACAACAATGTATACATGAAACGTAAACAAATACTCAAGAAACGTTAAGCCATTTTATTATACTAAGCAATAGAATGAGTACAGGAGGTGATCAGAAAGATGGCACCTCGACTTGCACAAGGCAAGTGAAGAAATACACTCAGAATAGCAAAGGAATGGCCTCACACTGATCTGCGTCCCAACTGCTGGAAACCTGCCATGCTGCTACTGCTCCTGCTGGAAATCGAATGAGGATTTGGAGCTGTTCCCCTCCTCAGAAAAGGCTGAAACTCTAGAATCAGACTCTACTCAAGAAAACCATAAAAACCCAGAAAGCTTTCCTAGAATGGCCGACCCCCAAAAATCACCCCCTTGGGGTTCTGCGCCGTCTCTCAAGGCTCTACGCTGCCACTCTCCAGAAATCTGCCTGAAACCTCTGCCAAAACCCTCCAATATGCAAGGGTTGATCCCCTACTCAATCTCCCAGCACAAATCCTACTGCAAACCCTCAAGCCAAAACTCCTACCAGAAAGAACTGCGTCATCCCTCTCAGTGTTGCACAGTCCTCCAAGATGCTCAATCCTCCTGCCAGAAATGCTCATGAAACTACTACCAAAATGTTGATGGAAATACCTTGCCCAAGTAGGCACTCGAAGTCCCCCGGGGCTAAGGGTGAGAACTCCAAACGGAGACACTCAATGCACTAAACAGTGCTACAGACTAGCTAAACAGCCAGTGTGCTCTAAGTCGAAGTGACTAGCTCAAATGCACATAACTGAATGCCAAAATGAGGAAGCTCCTCTCTCATTTATAGCCTTTGCCTCTCTCAATCCCAAGGCCCACCTTCTCCAGCGCAGTCCCTCTCTTGCCACGTGTTTCTTCCCTACTGCACAATTCCTCCAAGTGTCTGCGTGGGCTCCATTTCTACGTCCCCCTTTTGGCCCCCTTGGCTCCCCTTTAAGTCACAACGTTGTGCTAATAGGAAGTGACTTTTATTCTAAAAGTGAGTCATGTCTCCTTTCCCTCACGTTTTTATTCATAAATAACTATAAAAGGCAAAAATTAAGCAAAATCGAATATTCCAATTAGCCATGGCTAATTAGGAATATTACATGAACTCACCACATCTGAAGCACTTGACCTTTGACAGGCCCTTCTTCTTCTTCTTTTGCGCCCCCTACCCTTGACTAGGCCCCTTAGATGTTAGAGCCACATTCTCTTCCTCACTCTTCAGTCCCATGTTAATGTTGTCGTTGATGGTACTCTTCAACAAAGCCCTCCTTAAATCCTCCTGTTGTAGATCACACCACATCCTGTCCCACTTCAACAAGGTATCTCTACCCAAGATACTCTGGAAAAATACTTGTCAATCCTCTGAGACACTATTCAGTGTCAATCATACAAGCTCTGTAGGTTGGGGTGCCTCCCCAACGGCTGACAACTGATCCCAGACCTCCTAAATCCGGGTGAGAAAGGCATATCTGCTCTCGCTCTTTTGCATTCTAATACTCAGCTTTTCCTGGAGAAACATCTTCCACTACTTGGAAGAACTCTGAAATAGCTCAGACAGAGCATCACACATCTCCTTGGTCGTTCCCTTGTCTGCCACATGTGAGACGAGATGATCTCAGACCTCATCCAAAATCATCCTCTGTCTTTGCCATTTCCTTCTTGTACTCCTTTAGTTGATCGGGGTCCTAGGGAACTGATACCACATTTTCTGCATAGGTTTTCAAGTCATATTCATCTAGAAGGAAGGACATCCTAGCCTTCCAGATGACATAGTTGGAGGCTCCCTCCAACCTGTCCTGATCTTTGAGCCCTGTTGTGGCCATCTCTGAATCTACCAAAAACTCCCTCTTCCCCTCTACTTGGTTGATGGATCTGTTATACAAACTCCCTTCTGCAGTGAGTAAATTTGTACTCAGCCACTACCAATCTGCTTAGAAAAAACTGAACTTCTGAAAATCGAAGTCCCCTGAGAGAAATTTTCCCTCTGCCGTGTGTGATTTTCTCTTCCACTCGACGTTGATTTTGCTACTACAAAACCCTGGCGTCCAACCAAAATCTGTTCAACGAATAATTTGAGTTGCAGTTGCTCCCTCTGACTACTCGAATCACTATTTTGGGCAAATTGATTTTTCTGCCAACCCGTAGCTAAAAATCGAACCCTTGCCCCAGCAATTCATACCACATGTATGGGTAGTGTGCAGCACCAGAAAATTTCAGCATGTTGCTCCCCCTGAACAACGAAATTTTCCTTCTTCTGCTTATGAGCATCCAAGCTAATCACTCACGCTCTGATACCATGTGAAAATTTCACCTATCACAACAACTAGAAATTATTTTCGTAATTGTTAATTTATTTAACAATTTATCTGCTACAGAAACTATCACATAATTCACACTAATTTTCACCAATAAACTGCGGAAGAAAATGGCGCTGGAAACTGAGAAAATACTAGCACATACACACAATAATTAACACAATTCTTTTTGGACAAATGTCCCCGGAAAAAACCCAACTTGGGAAAATCGGTGCAACAATCGAGGGTTTTTTTATTATGCAGCAGTGAGAAATTTTGAGTACAATTTGGATGTCGAAAATTGGCAATCCTACAAAGAAATCACTAGCAAAAATATAGTGTTGAATTTTCCTCACGCTCACTAGCAATCTGGGCTCTAACTGCAGCTCCAAGTGAGTCGTCCAAACAGCCTCTACACAGCCCTGCATCACCTTTGCGCAGTCTTTTTCATGCTCTGTCTGAATCAGCTGCTCTTGTAGCTGTCCTATCTGCCACTGGCTTAAAAATTGTCTCTCTAACCTCCTAGAACACTTTCCCAACCTCTGGAACTGAAACCTAGCGTCTCTCCAGCAAAATGGAATTGCCTCTAAAGGCTTCTACGCAACCAGGGTCAACCTCATTGTGGCTCTTTCTACCTCTCGGCAATGCACTTCACCGAATCTAGAAAACTTCCTCCAGCTCGCTGTCGCTACCCCTCACTGTCTTTGCTTCCTTTTGAAGCTCGAACTCTTCCGGCAACTGCTGGCTCTCTAGAAAAATCAAACTCTTCGAGGAAACTGAACTCCACAAGTGTGTTTTTCATCTACCCATTGACTTCTTCTTATAATCTTCTATTGGACCTCCAATGACCAAGATTAAAACTTAGTCAAGGACCCAGATTAATTCCTTGTTGATCCATGTGAGTTTCTAAATGATTCACACCTTATCTCGATTAATTCTAAATAATTAAACATATTCCCTAAATTTAGACTTGGGAAATATTTAAAAATTGGCTAATAAATAATTGAGCCATCTCTAAGTGGAATTTCTAGAAACTATTTCTAGGTTTTGGAGATCTCATGTCTTTTAGTCTCCCCATAAAGCTTCGAGACTAGGACACCTTCGATGCTACAAAATCTAACCCCGTATTTTCTCAGCCCTATCGTTTCAGATTTGATACCAAGGTATGGATGGATTCCTCACTTGTGTTCAAAGAATGGTGCCATCTTTGCAAGAACGTGTGGAGATTTCTAAAGAAATGGAGATATACAGGATGGAAGGTGGAATATTTGGTTTTGACATGGCTATCTAGGATATGAGGATCAAAATGCCAGGTAAGCTTTTTGTTTCAAATTTCATTGTCTTATTCATACTTCGTTTCAACTTTCAACTTTCAAATTTCAAATTTCAATGTTTTTTCTTATGTTCTCTTATTTGTTGTAGATGTTTGGTGGACAACCTATGGTGCAAGAGCACCCAATCTCCAAAAGTTTCCATTTGGGTGCTCTGTCAAACATGTAGCTCTTTTGCATGAGAGCGCAACTAGAGCATATCTAAAAAAAATACACACTAAGAAATACGATAGGTTAAAACTTTTGAAATTAAACTTTGAATTCATTATAAATTATAATTTATTATTTTATGCCCTATTGACCTATAATTATAATATGTATTATAATTATTAATTTATAATCTATGACCCTCATATAGGTTGGAGTCCCAACGCCTTAATTGTGAAAATTTCTTAATCTAACACATCAGAAACCCCTACTGCAATTTCTGGTTTACTATCTCCTACTTGTTCTCTACAGTAACAAGTTATTTAATTACATAAACATCGAAGTAAACACAAATGCAGCCTTCACAAATATACAAATCATGCACTGAAGTAAACGGAAACAATAACACAAGGGACACCGTTATTTTTGGACAATCATCCCCAGAAAAACCGAATGCAGAAAAACCAAAGCAACAGATATGAGGGTTTTATTATTAAGCAGGTTCTTCAATACAACTAGGGTGCCAGAATTGGCTCACCCAACAAATGTCCTTGGTAGTAGTACCTCTATCCGGAGACAGATATTCTGGCAAATCAGCAACCAGATGATCAACCCCACAGTGACTCTAACTGTTCCTTGTGCTGGACAGCGAACGCTGCTCCACCAACTGCTCTGGAACTGCATCACTCTCCAGGAACTGCGTCACCCTCTCATGGCTGATTTGCTCTTAGTCTGCCCCACAGAATCTTACCAACACTATCTCTGAAGCCCTCTGCATCAGCCTCTATGGCCCTCTACGTTCTCTACGCTACCTCCTCTAGCCTTTGCGTCAGCCCTTCTTGGGTCTGCGTTGTCTCTCCTAGCACTTCACTGCCTCTCTGCTATGTATTCTTCAGCCTTGGATTAAATCCCTTGTTGAACTGCCCATCACTGCAACTGATCACTAATTCGATTTCCTCAGCAAACCTTGCCCCAAAAAATCAAATTCTTGATCTCCCTTGGTGTGTCTCCAACTGACCCTCAAGCATCCTCTTATACTTTTCCTATTGACGATTCAACGACCGAGATTAAGTCCCTAATCAACGGCTAAGATTAGATTTGGTTTGATCCTCATCTCTTAGAACTTTCTCACCCATTTTATATTAATACACATTAATATTTTAATTTTCCTAAGTTTTGACTTAGGGCCTCATTAAAAATATTAATTATTTTAATATCTCTTCATCCAGGTGGAATTTCTCCAAACGATTTCTGGGTCTTGGAGATCTCATGTGCCTTAGCCTCTCCACCAATTTTCATGGCTAGAGCACATCCGATGCTACCAAAAAAAAACATTAATGACATGGTCCACATATACTATAATCTCCAATTGTGGGTGAGTTAACTTCCAAAAACACCTGACATGAACACCATCTCATTGGATGGAATTCACACCATTGTTGCATGGAAGGTTGAGACCAAGAGGCCAGTCATGGAACCAATCCCTGATTGGTTAGAGAAGGAGGCACTAGAGGAGGTAGGAAGGGAGAGAGAGGTAAAGGAGGAGGAGGAGCAGGAGGAGGAGGCGACACCACCACCTTCGACGACACAGACAAAGTGAGTTGGACTTGGCAGTGCATGGGCACCAATAAAGGATGTAAGAGTCTACCTCCTCCTTCTCCTTCGAGAGGATGTCAAAGTCCAATGCCAGCCACGAGGCATTCTTCCTCTCAAGGAAAAGTCATTACCTTTGCCCTTAAATGGGGTAGAGGGTATCTAATTTCTTTATAGATGACTCATGATGATGAAATACATTTATTATATTTTTTGTTGATATTTCGAGGCTACAGTAGGACTTAGTTTTCAGGACATGATTCAATGTTGATGTGTAATGTATCGCTAGACATCCTTTATATTGGTTTCATTTTCATATTTATGTGGCAATGCATTTATTTCATGTTGTTGTTGCTTTATATGTTAAAAAAACATTATATATATATATTGCTAGATTTTACCAATGTTTTCCCCATTTTTTTTTTTTGGACCCTTGCTGATTTGTTTCCAATACCCATGTCAGCAACATTGGATCCTAGGACAAGGGAGAATCCCTTCAAATCAGATATTACGGATGATTTGGGCCCCAATTAATAACAATTTCTATTAGAAAAGAAAAAATGTACCTATATATGATTGTAGAAGGCAAGGAAGAGAACGCAACTTGAGCTTAACTAGAGATCCCAATGCATTCTTCTCATCTAGTGATCCCTTATAATTGTAAACTAGTGGAAAATGCAGAAGGGATGTCCACGAAAAGATAAATCCTATGATAAGCACAGCAACCTAGAGCCAACAAGGCAGCGCACGAAAACTCTATATATGGAGAGACTGGAAAAGTAATTAGCAAAAGTGTAGCACCCCATGAAGCAACATGCTTTGGAAAGGATCACTATATATTTTGTGATCATTCTCGTGTGGAAAACCATCGCTAAGTGCAAATCAAGCCCATTTCAGGGGCTGATCTCGATTTGAGCATTTTGGAACCTAAAACTTCTAAAGTTTGTTTCAGGTATTAAATGAAGGTTTTTGGGGTCAAAATTTTGCAAACATAGTTTTCCTCCCCTTGACATCGTTCTCTTCTCAACAATATTCCAATGGTCCAAAAAGCACCTCAAATGGTGTTTGTTACCCACCAAAAGTGGGTGACCCCATTGGAGAAATTTTCTCCTAGATATCTCTTTAGTCGGCAGCCAGCAACCCATAATAGCGACCAATGTAGTCGATACATTGTGCCATTTGATCTCTGCTCCTTGCAATAATCATATGTCCCCTCGCCCATCTGTCAAGGACATATGTTTTAAGGTGGGCAATCCAATCCTAAAGGTATGTTTTTCATTGTGCAATCAAGTACTTATGCTTGGTTTTTTCCTTGGGCACCTTGGACATGGCTTATTGGGTGACTTCGAAAAAGGAAGGGTTTTTTACCGTGGTTTTGTTCCCTCACCTTAAATGCGGGGTTAATCCTCAATCCTAGTCCAATGGGACCTCCCCTACTAGCTTATGGCTTTAGGAAGGGCACTACTTGGGAAACCCTGATTTTGGTAGTGTGGTCCCATTTTCTCGTTTCACATTTTTCACTCCCCTCACATTAGAAGCCCTATTTCATCATCTTTTCTCTCTAGGTCCACATGACCATTGATTCCACAAGACACAAGTACACCCCCTGCCCTTGTTCACATGTCTGGGTCGGGCTTGGAAATGTTGCCCCGAAAGTTGATGCAGCTAAAAGAATGTTAATAGCATATCATGGCCACAAGCATGAAACAAAAGAAAAGAATATTATAAAATGCAAAAAGATGGTTAGGACATTAAAATAACAAGTGGGCAAAATCCGAACATGAGTTCTACTCCTTATTATGGCCATCGCCCTGGTTCCTGGGGCCCCCATGAGTGCCCCTACATCATTAAGGAACCCATGCACGTCCCAACCCTTGGTGGGCAATGAAATACCCCACCTTAATGGGGTAATGACTGCTTACATCATACACAGCATGCTCTCATCTCCTTGAGCTCTGAGTAGTAATAAAAATAAAAATCAAGAAAAGGCAAAAGGCAAATGAAGAAGGGTGGAAAGACAATGGTCGGTATAACTCATGTATCCATGAATGCTCCCTCCTACATCTATACACCCAAATATGTGGACATCCCTCATCATTACCATCCTTGAACCCATGGCATTTGGCTTTTAGACCCCCATGTCCCCATCCATGTAATTGCTATTCACACGACCCCTATCAATTGAAGGATGTACCTTGGACCTGTCTTTCCCCTTAGGGATTGGGAACACCTAATAGGGTTGCTTATTAGCCACTCCTACCTAGATAGGTAACATTATTACGAGCTTAAAGCCCAAATTTGGAAGGGAAGCCCATTATGAAGTTTCAATGTGCAATTGACAGATGGTCTCATCATGGGCTAGGCAACTTAATTGGGGCTCAAGCCCACCCAATCTTCCATTTTGTCTTCCCAAGTGAAGACAAGAATAATGTGTCTATCTCTCCCTCTCAACTAGGGAGGATATATCAACCAAACCAAGCTTATCTTTGAAATACACAAGCTTCTTATTAGGAAGAAATTTTGTCAATATGTCAGCTACATGTTCATCAGTGGAGATATACTCTAGTTGCAATACACCATCTTGTACTAGTTTCCAAATATAGAAATACTTGTTGTTAATATGCTTTGTCTTTCCACGAAATACCAGGTCCTCAGACAATCGTATGCAATTGGTGTTATCACAATGTATCAATGTAGGGTCCATAGGTTTTGTAAATAGGTCAGATAACATCTTCCTCAACCAAACCGCTTCCCTGCTTACTTCACAGGCTGCAATATACTCAGCCTCAGCGCTACTCAAAGCAACTGTATCATGCTTTATGCTCATCCATGAGACCATGGAGGATCCCAAACTGAAACATCCTCCTGTAGTGCTACTTCCATCTTGCTCACTACCTCCCCAGTCGGAATATGTATATCCAATTAGTCGGACATCATTCCTTCTATCATACGTCAAGCAATAGTGTATGGTTCCTTGTAGGTATCTCAGATTATGTTTTGTTGCTATCCAATGATCATGCTTCGGCTCCACTTGGAATTGACTGAAAACATTTACTACAAAGCATATGTATGGTCGAGTGTTCACCAAGTACATCAGTGAGCCAATCAATGGTCTATACTTGGAAGAATCTACCGGGCTTGATTCGGAACTCCTTAGTCTTTTCAAGTTTATGATCATGAAAGTTGTCATTGGTTTGCAATCCATCATGGCAAACCTCTTCAACATCTTGATCACATACTTCCCTTGACCCAGATAAATCTCATCAAGTCCTTGCCAGACTTCTAGTCCCAAATAGTAATGCATTAGCCCTAGATCCTTCATATCAAATTTTGTTGCTAATTGCTTCTTACATTCTTCAATTTGACCTTCTACACCTGTGAAGAGAAGATCATCTACATACAAAAGAATGATCACCGGCTCACCCTTCACAACCTTAATATAAAGGTTCGGATCAGCAGAACTCTTCGTGAAGCCTAACCTCTGAAGGTATGCATCCATTCTAGCATACCATGCCCTTGGTGCTCATTTGAGGCCATATAATGCCTTCTTCTATCTGCAAACATGTCCTTTTGTCTTTAATTTCAAATACCAAGGATTCCTCTATATAGACTTCCTCATCAATTGTGCCATTCAGAAATGCAGTTTTGACATCCATTTGGTGGATGTTCCATCCCATCAATGTTGCCAAAGAGACCAACGAATGTATAGTTGTATACCTTGTTGTCGAAGCAAATGTCTCTTCATACTTGATGCCTTCAAGTTGAGAGAAACCCATAGCCACAAGTCTTGCCTTAAACTTGTCAATACTTCCATCTGCTGCATGTTCGATCTTATAGATCCATTTGGAAGTTACCACAGATTTGTCATCAGGCCTAGGCACGATCTCCCAAACACCATTTTTCATTATAGATTGATATTCTTCATTCATGGCATCCTTCCATTCTTGATGATTGACAACTTCTTCAAAAGTGGATGGCTCTGCTTCTATTAGTGTTGTCATGTAGGTTACATACTAAGAATATCATTTGAGCTTCTTACTTTCCCTGAATGAGCCATGAGTTGCTCCATGACCTTCGACATCAAGTAGTGTTGACTTCAACCAATTAGGTCTCTTTCTTGATTCAGGGATGACCACAGGTTGAATAGTTTCACTAGGACCTTCATCTTCATGGTGAGAATCTTCTTCTTCCCTATCAACTTCCTCTTCAAATACTGGAAGTTCTTCATCATCAGAGTCCACGGGAAGTTCCTTTGATTTCTTGAATACAATACTTTCATCAAATATGACATCTCAACTGACTTCTATATAGTGTCCTTCCTTTATGTAGATTTTATAGGCCTTAGAGGAGTTGTTGTAGCCAACAAATGTTCCTCTCATGCCTAATGGATCCAGCGTCCTTCTTTTGTCCTTCAATATATGAATATATACAGGACAACCAAAGATTCATAGATGATGTACAATTGCTTTCTTTCCAGTGAATACTTCTTCGGCAATTTTGTTATCTAGTGACCTTTGGGGACTTCGATTTTGAATATATCCAGCGATCGTCATGGCTTCTCCCCACAGAAACTTTGGTAGATCTTGATCATGCAACATTTATTTTACACTTTCTTAAATGGATCGGTTCTTTCGCTCTACAACTCCATTTTGTTCCGGATTATATGGGACTATCAACTCCCTCTTAATCCTAGATTCCTTACAGAAAGTTATATTTTCCTTGGATGTATACTCTCCTCCATTATCAGATCTTAGTATCTTGATTTTCCTTTCTATAAGGTTTTCTACTTCAGCTTTGAATTCTTGAAATTTTGTAAATGCTTCGTCATTGGATTTCATCACGTAAACCCAAGTTTTCCTTGAATGATCATCTATAAATGTGACATAATATAGATGACCTCCAAGTGATTTTGGAGTCATAGGAACACAAACATCGGAATGAATAAGATCCAAAATTTCTTTTGACCGTGAAGCACTACTTCCAAATGGTCTCTTGGTATTCTCACCCAATGCACATCCTTTGCATACTCCTTCGTAATCTTCTTTCAATTACGGAACTCCTTCTACTATAGAACTTAGAGTTGGAAGGATTTTGAAATGAAGATGGCCAAACCTTCTATGCCATAGTTCACATGGGCTGATTTCAATGTGAACCAAACCTTGTGCAAGAGATATTAACCTGTAAAGCCTTCCTTCACGCATAACAATTACTCTAGCATTCTCTATGCTTGAATTTTTACTCCATACTACAACTCTTTCATCAATGAAAGCTACTCTATCACCCTTATTTTCTAGACTTGAAATAGAAAGTAAGTTCTTATGCAAACTTGGTACAAATAAGATGTTGTTGAGATTAATGTTACTTCCATTTTCCATCTCTATAGATGTAGATCCAATTCCTCTTATAGGATAGCTCTTATTATCTCCAAGTTCCACTAAGTAAGAAGATTTTCCCTTTGATAATGTCTTCAGTTGTTTGTGATAACCATTCATGTGTCTAGATGCACCACTATCGATTACCCAAATATTCTCGTATTGGAATGTACCAATGAGTGTTGAGAAGAGTCCTTCATCCTTTGTCTTGGTTCCTTCCTTCTTTGTAGTGAATAGAAGATTCCATGCTTCCTTAATGCCTCTCTTGAGATGGCTAGCTACCTTTGAACACTTTTTGAGGAGCTTCCTCAATGCAATAGAGATCTTCATAATGCCCTTAGTTAACCTTAGCTCTGATACCATGTTGAGAAATCAAAAGGGCAATGATTATAGAGACTTCTCTTTACTTGATAACTGCTTGTGATGTCTTTTTACTTATTAGCTTTGCTACTTATTATTATATGTGTGAATCATCAAACAACTACCAAAACAAGAAGAACAAGAACATAGAATATAGGTTGCAAGCCAAGGTCAAAACCTCTCCACTTGAGAGGAAAACCCGCATATCTCTTCTCTTCCTTATAGATTCTTCAATTGACGAATCCCAAGACCTTAAGACTAACTTCAAAACCCTCCAAGACAAAGACCAACCTCTCCAGATGATGTGTTAACCTTGATCCTATCAAACCCAGTCAAATCTCTTCTAGTAGCACTTCTTCAATTGACGAATCCCAAGACCTTAAGACTGACTTTAAAACCCTCCAAGACAAAGACCAACCTCTCCAGATGATGTGTTAACCTTGATCCTATCAAACCCAGTCAAATCTCTTCTAGTAGCACTTCTTCGACCTCCAACTGCAGAAATTTTGGCCTCCACTACAGATCTGAAATTTCAGCGCCCCCAGCAGTTGTTGTTGCCACACGTGTGAGCTTCGATCTGCCTTCTGAGCCCTCCTTTGACCTTCGCTTGACTTTCCCTCACTTCAGGAGCATGAGGCTTACCCTTGGTGACCTTCGCTTGACTTTCCCTCACTTCAAGAGCATGAGGCTTACCCTTGGTGACCTTCGCTTGACCTACTTGTCTCCTTTTCTCCAAGATTGTACTTGAAGATAGAAACCCAATTCCTGTTGCAGAAACCCTAGTTCTCCTTAGCACGCATGAGATAGAAATAACCCAAACAAAGATCTTCCTCATCCTCTTCCTTCTTCGTTGCCTTCTTCGCTAGAATGAGAGATGAGTGAATGTGTCTCAAGGAGGACAAGTTCCCTCCTATATATAGGCTCTTCAAGGTGAACATGGCTCTTCCTTTTAGACCGACTTGCTAGCTGCAAGGCTGACTTGGTCTTGGAGGGTATATGGACACGTTTTAAGACAAAAATAATTTTCTTTACAAGATACAATGTGCCCGATGGGGCCTTCAACTTATGACAATGACTCTTTTGACTTCTTGACCTAGGACAAACCCTCGAAGCATTCAATGGTGCTTGACCTATAAAATAAAAGACCTTGAGCATGAAACCCATGCTCCAAGTATAATAATAATAATTTTCCTTTCTTTTAACACTTTACAAGAATCAAAAGTATATTTCATCTATATGAAGAGCGAACATAGTTACACATTTTTCTACATATATTATCTAAACCATCTCAAGAATCCATTGCCCAAAGGACTAGGCACCAGTCCAAGGAATGTGGTGATCAAGCCTCCTTTTCTTCATATTTCTTCTCCTTAAAATTTTGATCCCCTTCCTCTTGGACGGCTAGGCTAGGGCAACAAGTGAAATTCTTTAGAGGGTGAATTGGTGGATTTCGTGAAGAGAAGGCTCTTCCTTAAGGTCTTGTATAGAGGATCTCCAAGTTTGGTAGGATCTACATCTAGCTTGTATCTTCTTAGTTTGGGGACTTCTTTGAGGGTTATATGAGCATAGTATTTGTTGGAGTAAATCATAATAAGCCCTTTCTCCTCCTTGCCTTGACCTTGAAAGTGCCTTGGTCCATGATATTTCTCAAAACCCTAGGTCGCGTGCAAGTCTTTCTCAGGTCTCTTAAAGGCAAAGAAAAGCCTCTTTGAAGTGTCAAAGCATCACAAGGAGCTTCCTTGAGAGGTCTGATCTCATCACCTGGAGTCTTGATCTTAGGAATACTTATTACCACCATCATATTTAAAACCCTAAGTCTTGGTCTCTTCATCTTAAGACTTTTCTTGGAGAGGGTGTTAGCTTTCTTGAAGCTTTGAGCCATTGTTTTGTCTCTCCTTGAATGGGCCTTATGGAATCACATCACACCTAATCATTGATCTACTTATCCTAAGTGATTTCCTTCCCACTGGGACTCCTCCCATTGGTGAAAGTCTGTAAAGAGCAAGGGATATTGATTGTGGTGATAGCATAGTTTTAAAATTCGACCGATTCGAAACGGAAACGGCCGAGTTGATCTGTTTCATTGGCCAAAACTGTGACTCGGTTGAAGAAACGGTTCAGTTGGCCGAGTCAGCCATGACTCAGCCCAGTCATTCAATGACTCGGCCAAGTCAGCCAACTCGGCCGTTTCCATATTGACTCGGCCGAGTCATAAACAACGGCCCGTAACCCCATCCAAAACAACGATTTAACATTTTTTAATGAAATTTTAAGGTGTTTGCTGATTGGTTTGGACTCCAATGTGTTTTATGAATTAGCTAAATGTTATTTGGGGTCCATTTCCCCCTCCCAAACCCTATTTAACACACTGAAATGCTC
>APFE030034983.1:138735-151376 GCA_000404065.3 Pinus taeda | reverse complement strand
AATATAAAATATATATATATATAGCAGACACTTCCGCGGATGCTTCGCTTCCTAGATTTTTGGAAAATGACACTTCGGCGTCCCTGCTTCCAAAAAACGCTTCCGCTTCGTGCAACATTGGTCCTAGGTCCTTCATCTCAAATTCGGAAGCCAACTCCCTCTTACATTTGTAAATGAGAGGGTCTACACCTGTCAAAAAGAGGTCGTCAACATATAGCACCAGTATGAGAGGCTTATTATCCTCAACCTTAAAGTAAAGGTTTGCACTGGCTTCACTCTTAATGAATCCTAACTTCATCAAGTAGCTATCGATCCTCTCATACCAAGCTCGGGGTGCTTGCTTCAGCGCATAGAGGGCTTTCTTCAACCTGCATACATGAGATTCTCGATTATAATCTCAAACCCTTTGGGTTGTTCCACATAGACTTCCTCTTTAATCGAACCATGCAAGAACGCAGTCTTGACATCCATCTGATGTAGGTTCCATCCTTGCGAAGCAGCAAAGGCTATGATCGACCAGATGGTGGTGTATCGGGCAACAGGTGCAAATATCTCATCATAATCTATACCTTCCTTTTGAGAGAAGCCACGAGCAACAAAACGAGCCTTATACTTTTCAGCACTTCCATCAGCTCCATGCTTTATTTTGTAAAGCCACTTCAAGGTGACAACTATTTTGTCCTGGGGTCTAGGGACCACATCCCAGACATCGTTCTTCATGATGGACTCGTATTCCTCATTCATAGCATCCTTCCATAGTTGATGCTTCACGGCTTCTTCGAACGATGAAGGCTCATTTTGAATAATGGTGCCCATAATGGTCAAGTATCTTTGATACCTGGTCGGCTTCTTACTTTAGCGGAAACTCCCTCTGGGTGCAATGTGTCCTTTGGCATTATCAAGTGTCCCCCCAAGCCATGAGGGCCTCTTCTTAGAAGAGGAAGGCTCTTGCGGAGGGGGATCAATAGGATCCATAGGTTCTTCCACATCGGGCATCGTCTCATCTTCCTTCTCATCCGGCTTCTTGGTGTCAGCTTCTTTAGTTTTCCTTAGAATAGGAAGATTGTCGACCTTGCTAAAAGCCATGTCTTCGTCAAAGGTGACATCATGACTAATCTCGACTTCCCTTTGACCAACCACATAGATTCTATAGCCCTTAGAATTTTCACTATAGCCCACGAAGATTCCCTTCTCTCCAAATGCACCCAATTTATTCCTTTTCTCTTTCGGCACATGAAAATATACAGAACTTCCAAAAATTCTAAAATGGGAGACATCAGGTTTCTTACCAGTGAACATCTCTTCGGGAGTCTCAAAACCCAATGCCCGATGGGGGCATCAGTTTTGAACATATATGGCGATATTCACAGCTTCGGCCCATGAAAACTTCGGAAGCCTTTGATCATGCAGCATAGCACAAACAGCTTCCACAATTGTACGATTCTTCCTTTCTACCACACCATTATGCTCAGGATTGTATGGTGTTGTGGTCTCCCTCTTAATACCAGCCTCATTGAGAAAGTCATGAAACTTATTGGATTCATACTCGGTCCCATTATCAGTCCTTAAGATCTTGATCTTCTTCTCGGTTTGATTCTCGATCAAGACTTTGAAGTGACGGAACCAGGAGAACACTTCATCCTTCTTTTTCAAGAAGTATATCCACGTCTTGCAAGAATAGTCATCTGTAAAAGTGAGATAATATAAATATCCTCCTAAAGAGTTCACGGGCATCATACCAGATATGTCGGAGTGAACCAATTGCAAAATATCGGAGGTCTTGCTATGGCTAGAGGGGAATGGTCCCCTTTTAAGCTTTCCTTCCGCACATCCCAGACATACATCTTCATGCTCTATTTTGAACTCGGGCATCCCTGTCACCATTTGTCTTACATCGAGTAGAGCTTTATAATGAAGGTGGGCAAACCTTCGGTGCCATAGTTCGAACTGATGAGATGTGTCGCAAGACATGATTCCCAACAAACTTCCTCCAACTTGATATAGAGAGTCAACTTGAAACCCAAGAGTGAAAGCATCTTTATAACTCTTTTTCCATACATGTACCTTGCCATCGATGAAGGCCACCTTATAGCCTTTGTCTTCCATTGCCGAAATGGACACCAGGTTCTGCTTGAGATGAGGTACATATAAGACTTCTTGCAAATGAATTGTGTTACCCTGAATTAATTGAAGAGTAACATTCCCTACACCTTTTACGGGATAGGTGGAGTTATCTCCAAGAATAATCTCCAAGTTGGTCTCCTTCTCTATCAGACTAGAGAGAGCTTCCTTGTAACCAGTGAAGTACCTTGAGGCACCACTATCAATAAACCAATTGCCCAACGAGTCTGGAAGAGAAGTAGTAGAGAGGACCGATATCAGATAATATTCATCTTGCTTATTATTAACAACATTAATGTTGATTTGGGGTAGCATCGGATGTGCTCTAGCCTCGAAATTTGGTGGAAAGGCTAAGGCACATGAGATCTCCAATACCCAAAAATGGTTTGGGTAGAATCTAACCAATTTGGGCGATATTAAAATAATTAATATTTTTAATGGAGTCCCTAGGTCTAAACTTAGGGAATATAAAATATTAATGTGAATTAATATAAAATTGTGTTAGAAGGGTCCAAAAGTCATGGATCAAGCGACATCTAATCTTAGCCGTTGATTAGGGACTTAATCTCAGCCATTGATTTGTCAACGAAAAAAGTATAAAAGGAGGCTAGAGGGTCACTTGGAGAACACACCGAGTTGATCAAGTTTTCAATTTTTTGGGGCAAGGTTTGCTGAGGAAGTCGAAAGAGTGATCAGAGTTGCAGCTGAGAGGTAGTGAATACAGAAGCAGAGAGGCAGAGATAGTACCGTGAGGATCAGTGCAGAAGCCGGGAGAGAGGACGTAGATCCAGCCAGAGGTTCACGCAGAGCCAGCCACGGCTCACGTAGAGGCAGCCAGGAGCTGCGCAATGCCTCAGAGAACCAGTGTGGGTGACGCAGAGGCTCTAAGGGATGACACAGTGCCTCCAGAGGCTGATGCAGGGCGAGATAGGGTGACGTTGGGCAGACGTTGGGCTAGAAAGGTTTAGCAGTCCCTAGAGGCTGACGTTGGGGTTTTTCGTGGGGCAGATTGGAGTTGGGCGCTGTCAAAGTGTTTATCCGGGGTTTGAACCGGAATATCTACTTCCGAGTAGAGAGGTACTACTGTTGAGATTATTCTCTATTGGGTGAGCCAGTTTTGGCACCCAAATTGTATTCAGAAACTGAATAATAATAAAACCCTCAGATAGTTGCACCAGTTTTCCTGCATTGGGTTTTTCCGGGGACATTGGTCCAAAAACAACGGTGTCACTTGTGTGCTTGTTTTTTTCCTTCAATTGATGATCTGTAATGTGTTGAGCATGTACTTGTATTTATTTTCATTATTTACGTGGTAAGTAACTTGTTAATTAACCATAACAAGTAGGCATAAATAAATCGGAAGAGTACATCAAGGGTTTCTAACAGTTAGACTTAGAAATTCCAACATGGTATCAGAGTGTGGTTGTGGATCACAGAAGAACTGAGGGCATCAGCTAAGCAGAGCAGCAGCAGCAGAAAACAATTGTCCTCAGTGACAGAAGTCGTTCCTAGCAGAGAAGCAGCAAGGGATGACGCAGTGCCTGCGTCATCAAGTTTGAGCCGGGAAGGGGATCAACGTAGTGGCAGAGGGGAGCAGACTCGACCTACATAGTGTCTAGTCATCTTTCTCAGTCAGGAAGGATTGACGCCTATGGCCAGGAGGTGCGGATTTTGCTGGTGTCGGGATTGCAGAGAGCCTAAAAGCTCTAACCTTCAGTTTGTTGGGGCTTAGGAGGCTGTGGGTAAGTTGCTAAGTGAAGTTGGTGGGGTATTGTAGTCAGAACAGTACCTAACAGGGCAAGACCAAGGAGGAGGGAGTAGTTGCCAAGGATTTCTAGCCAAGAAATCCGAATCAGTGGTTCAGCTGCACTAAGGATCAGAGTGGGGGCATCTCGACATTGGTAGAGGGGTTTCCAAGAGGGAAATCAAGGCTGAGAGGGAGCCACACCGAGAACATCCAGAAGGGAAGTAGAGGAGCAGCAAGATGGTAGTGAACGGGATAAGAGACCAGGGCAGAGTAGACGGAGCCTCAAACTTCGTAGTCTGGAAGGCCAGAATCTTATCCGTTCTAGACAGGAACCACCTCAAGCACTTCGTCTTGAGGACAATAGTGGTCCTAGTTGACCCGGCTGATAACGATAAGTACGAGGATGCAATAGCGAGGGCCAAGAGCATCATCCTTGACAGGGTCAAGAACCATGTAGTACCACACATTGCCGAGAAGAATATGACAAATGAGATGTGGGAGGCCCTAAAGAAGTTGTATCAGCATACTTCTGTGCAGAGGAAGATGCTACTAAAAAATCAGCTACGGTCGTACCAGATGCAGCAGGGAGAACAGATCGACACCTTCCTCGGTCAATTGAAAGAGATTCGGGATCAGCTGACTTCCATAAGGGCCATGCCGGATCAAGAATTGATGGTGAGAACAACCTAAACGCAGTCTCAGAAGACTGGAAGGTGTTTGTCTAGAGCATATTGGGCAGGGAGACCCTTCCAGATTGGGAGGAAATGTAGGAGGCATCTAACTATGAACTTGGGTAAAACCAAAGTGATTGTCTTCAATGTAGTCAAGAAAACCTCGGACTTCCACTTCCTATTTAAAGGAGAAGAGATCGAGATTGTCAGC
Source organism: Pinus taeda (assembly GCA_000404065.3). Taxonomy (NCBI): domain Eukaryota; kingdom Viridiplantae; phylum Streptophyta; class Pinopsida; order Pinales; family Pinaceae; genus Pinus; species Pinus taeda. Next base: position 146,626 of record APFE030034983.1, on the reverse strand, counting down.
ACCTATACATATTTGGGAGTTCAGTTCTCATGGCCTCGCTTCAGCCTGCGGCCAGCCCTTCAGCCTCGGACCAACAAAGGGTATGGCTACCTAGCCCTTTTGGAGAGGTAGTGTTTCCGGCACCATTTCCAGGACATCTCGTCCAAAATGAGCATCATGGACACTTTGATTCACCCCACAGTGCTTTACAGCTCAGAGATTTGGGGTCCCTCTCTCCTAGAATCAGATTGGGCCTCAGTGGAGCAGGTCCAGACCCTCCTTTTGCGTCGTTTTATTAGGTGCAAGCAGACAGTTCCTCAGCACATCATTCTAGCAGAGTTCGAGGCTCAACCTTTCTGCGTAGAAGTGATCTTCAGGTTAGTGTCGCTCCTGCACAGACTCCAAGGCCTGGCAGACACGAGGAAGGGTCATGACAGATACCCATATTTAGCGTATTACTCCTCGGAGAACATCTCCAGTATGCAGACAAGCCGATCCAAATGTTGGTACACCGGTGTGACAGAGCTTCTGGAGACTTCAGGAATCCAGATTGGCCATCTCCCTCCTTTTTAGTACCCTCTGAATGCTCCAGGCCACCTCCTACCCAATTAGCAAGAGCTAAATAAAATCATTAAGGAGGATATTTACAGACGATACATTCAGAGTACATGGACCAATCCTCCCAATGGGTTGTGTCCAAAAATGGTCTTCTACGCGGAGCATTGCCTGGAAATCAAGGATGGGCTCATCATCAGACTCCAGTACACGTTCTAGCATTGGATGCATGCCTTTAGAATCCCCCTCAGGCAGTTCATAGATGGGTCTCACAGACTCCGGATGGAGATAGATCACCACATCGATAGGAAAATAGGATTTGCCAACTCTGTCACTTACAAGAGATAGAGACAGAGACACACTTCATCTTCGGATGCCTTGCTGACTACGAGATTCGAGGTCGTTTCCATTGTCTCTTCAGGTCTTCTCAGACTTTTCCTAGCTTCCTCAGATATATTGATCTGAGATGCGTTGCACTTTTATCTCCAGAAGGCCTTTAGATTTCAGGCCCGTTTTCTTCAGGCCCCCACCAGATCGAACACCACACAGAAGATCACGAACTTCTTTAGGGTGCTACCATCAGCGGGGAGCACCAAAAGAACCATTGACCGACCCACAGACACTGAGACCAAATCAGTGCGGTCCCAGGGGAGCCGACCCACCAAACTGCACCAGTGCTCAAGGATTGGATCCACCCCTGGGAGGTGCCCTAGAACCTCCAAGCGACAACCCAATATGCCCACAGGACAGCAGAGTTTGACATGCTTCTCTTAGTTTTCTTCTCTTGACCTCAGATGTTAGGAGTAGGATCTGGACAGGAGACCCCTGCCTTTTCTTCTCCTTCTTCTTCTTCTCCTTCTCTGCTCCATCGCAGTGCTTTGTTTCGAGGCCGAGAGCTTCTAGCTTCTACATTTACATTTACTTAGATTGTAGATGTATTTTCTGCTTTTTAAAAGAAATACTAAAGGGGATCGTTTGGTCCACCAGCTTGGCACGATGTAATCACTGTAACCGACAGTCCCATTGACCTCTTATGGTCATTTGTTGGACATTAATAAAATTACCTTATCTTATCTTATCTTATTTTCGCCAAGAAAAGATCAGAAGGCTAAGCAAGGCAGGAAGCAGTGGTAAGGGGATCAGAATCAAGAAGGAGGAAGAGGAGGATGCTGCCCTAGCATTTGAGGGAAAGCAGGAGAAACGGAAGAAGAAAGACCTCTCCAAGGTCAAATGCTTCAACTGTGGGGAACTAGGTCATTATGCGAGCCAGTGACTGAGGAAGAAGAGCAAAGGAGAGTCTTCTGAGACCAAGGCAGCAACAACAAGGGCGGAGAAGGAAGTGGAGACAGATGATGATTGTGCCATGAGTGCTCACAGGGCACTTGAGAGGAAGTGGGGAAACATCAAGCTGTAGTCAGATGGACTACAGGCGATGAGGGTCAAGATCCTCGAGGTACCCAGCGTCTTGGATTATACCTTGCTACGGGAGCCCCGAAGAGGAGTAGCAGTACTAGCGGATGTTAGTAGAGACGGATGCGGATGGAGCGACAGAGGGAGCTACAGTGCAGGATTCCCAGGACAGCGTGAGGCAAAAGTGCGAGATACATGAAGTTGTTGCAGCAATGCAGAGGTCAGAGAGGGAGCACTTGTCAGCGACAAAGGGAGTTTCAGCATCGAGGGTGACTCTAGCCTGACAAAGATGTCAGAGTTGGGAGACCAGTTCTCAGTAACTAAATTGCAGTGCAGCAGTTAGCAGTCGCAGTGCTATGGGCAGCATGATGAGAGGGGTTGCAGTGCAGATGCAGCAGTGGCAATGGCAGAGCCATGGGTAGCAGCACGGATGTAGAGGGAGTTGCTATACAAATGCAATAGTGGCAGTGGCAGGGCCATGGATAACAGTACATGATGCAGCAGCTTCAGAGGATGTTGGGCAACAGTCCTAGCATCAGCATAAGTATCAATGCCAGATGATCAGGGTGATACTCAATAAGGAGTATTACTAGAGCATAGTCCTTACTAAAAGGGAGTGTTGATTTGGGGTAGCATCGAATGTGCTCTAGCCTCGAAACTTGGTGGAGAGGTGTAATATTCCTAATTAGCCATGGCTAATTGGAATATTCGATTTTGCTCAATTTTGCCTTCTATAGTTAGTTATAAATAAAAAGGTGAGGAAAGGGGGGGACATAACTCACTTTTTGAATAAAGTCACTCCCTAGTAGCACAACGTTGTAACTTAAAAGGGGAGCCAAGGGGGGCCAAAGGACCATGTAGAGAAGGGGGCCCCCGTAGACACTTGGAGGGACTGCATAGATGGAGAGGAGCACGTGGCAAGAGAGAGGCTACGTTGGAGGAGGTGGGTCTTAGTGTTTTGAGAGAGGCCAACGCTATAAAGGAGAGAGGAGCCTCCTCATTTTGGCATTCGATTATGTTGCATTTGAGCTAGTCACTTCGACTTAGAGCAAGTTGGCTGTTTAGCCTGTCTGCAGCACTGTTTAGTGCATCGAGTGTCTCCGTTCGGAGATCTCACCCTTAGCCTCGGGGGACTTGAGTGCCTGCTCAGGCAAGGTAGTTTTCAGCAGTCTTTTGCAGGAGGATCGATCTTTGGAGTTGAGGAGGAGCTAAGCATTTTGATGACTGCGTAATCTTGAGAGACGAGGACATAGTCTCTTCTGGTAGGAGTTCCGAATTGGGTTTATGTGGAGGATTTGAGTTGGGAGATTGAGCAAGGGATAAGCCCTTGCATATTGGAGGATTTTGGCAGAGTTTCAGGCAGAGTTTTGGAGGGTTCTATTCAGTGGCAGCACAAAGCCTTGAGGAATAGCGTAGATCCTCAAGGGGGTGATTTTCGAGGGTCAGCTATTTTAGAAAAGCTTTCTGGGCTTTTATGGGTTTATTGAGCAGAGGCTGACTCCAGAGTTTCAGAATTTTCTGAGGAGGGGAACGGCCACAAATCCTCACTTGATTCCAGCAGTAGCAGCAGCAGAGCAGTTCTCCGGCAGCTTGGGCGCAGTTCAGAGAGAGGCCATTTCCTTACCATTCTGAGTGTATTTCTTCACTTGCCTTGTGCAAGTCGAGGTGCTATCTTTATGATCACCTCTTGTACTCTTTCCATTACTCAGTATAATAAAATGGCTTAGCATTTCTCTTTGCATTTCTTGAGTATTTGCTTACATTCCATGTATATATTATTGTATGTTGCACAACTGTTATTTTTATCTCTTGAGAGTCCATCTCTGGTTGGAGCGTGCTTGTGTTTGAGGAATATCCCTGAGAAGGGATACTACAGTGGTATCAGAGCATAGATCTGGCTCAGCTTATGGAGCTAGCAGTCTATGACACTGACGGAGAAGCCCTACATCTGTTAAAGAAGTAGGAAATACAGAGATATTGAGTGTAGGTTGGAGAACACCTACCAAGAGGGAGACTGTGTTCGGGTGGTGGACACAGAACAAGAGGAGCTTGTGGTGAACACAGAATAGGAGGAGCCTGTGGTGGACGCAAAGCAGGAGGATCCGATGGCACATGAGGACGGGAAGAGATTTGCGGACATGCTCCTCAAATCAATGCAGGATCTGTCGAGGCAAATCGAAGTGATGGGGCAGAGATTCACGGCGGTAAAGGCTAGACAGCGTGAGAACCCACGGGTTTTCCAGGTTGGTGAGGGATCAGGTAATCCCACCATTTTCTGGAACAGGGTGCCACATACTGTGATACTACTCAGCAAACGGCCTCACATGTCCCTACACATTCGACCATGCCCACTTTCCTAGGAGCAGACACGGGGGCCGAAGCCCAGCAGGAGGCAAAGCCCGGTCATATGGGCGATTATTTTGCAGAATACCAGGCCTATGGGCAGGAGTTCTAGGATGCTCTCTCATTCAGAGACTTTGTTCAGCTCCAGCGGAATAGTAGACCCCAAGACCATCACAGAGTATACCTGCATTATCATGATGGAGACACCCACCGCACAGCTAGTAGATTCCACTTGCCTACGTTTGATGGTTCATCAAACAGTTCGACAAAGTCTTGGGTAGAGAAGTTGGACATCTATTTCCAGCTTAACCAGATGTCGGAGACAGAGGCCATCAAGGTGGCGACATTACATTTGGATGGTGAGGCCCAACACTGGTGGTTCCATGGGTTGGTTACACTCGGACACTCCACAGTGACAACGTATGCCGAGTTCACCAGGAGATTGATGGAGAGGTTTGACCGGAGAGATCCAGAACAGCACTTTGCTGAGCTGACAAGGCTCAAACAGACCGGGAGCCCAGAGACCTACATTACAGAGTTCTTGAGGGTTTCAGTGATGGTGTTAGATCTATCCGCGGCACGAAGGATCTACATGTTTGTTGAGGGGTTAGCAGAGCCACTTCGGGGTCTAGTCAGATCCACTAGACCAGCCACACTTCAAGATTCTATTAGCAGGACCCGGGATTTACAGGATGCCTTACCCAAGACCCGGACACCTTACCCCTAGAGGCACGCTTTCTAGCCTAAGGGGAAGGATGTGAGGATTCCGCCTCCAAAGGGGAATCCAGGACGAGCATAGATTGATGATGATGCCAGGAGGGAGCTGAAGAAAAAGCGGTTGTGCTTTACCTGTCAGGAGCCGTGGGCACCGGGACATAAATGTGCTGCTGGCAAAGCACATTTTATTGAGGTCTTCTCCAAGAGCAGTGGGAAAGAGGATGAGGAGGATGATGTGGAGGCAGGAGATAGTCATGTTGCGCAGGATCCTTTGCCACCTCCACCACCACCAGCAGGTGGTGCAACTTTTGCACCTACCGGAGGAGCCCTTGCAACATTGCGATGAGTTCCCAAGTATTTGACGCTACGCATACGGGGGACAGTACGTGGCTAGTGAGTATCAGTTTTGGTTGATAGTGGGGCAACCCATAACTTCATCGATGCACAGATGGTTGAGCGGAGAGGTATATAGACAAAAAGCTTCGACGGATTTTCAGTTTTGGTCCCAGGAGATCAGACCATGGTGTGTGCTCATTATGTCCCAGAGTTATCAGTGACGATGGGCACCTACACACTGACTGACCATTTTTTCATGGTCAATATTCCGAACACCAACATGGTACTGGGTGTTCAGTGGCTTATCACTCTAGGGAAGGTCACGACAGATTGGAAGGCCCTAGAGATGGAGTGGGATGATGAGAAGACAGGGAGGCATGAGAAGATACGGGGACAGCACACATATCCACCTCAGACTGTTTCGGCTCATCGAATGAAGGCAGTCTTCCAGAAGGGAGACATAGAGTGGGCAGTGGAGTTGCGTGCATCAAAGGCAGGGACTACAGGCCAGACGGTGCACCCAAAGATACAGTCCATCTGTTGGGTCCCCATAATACTAGTGATTAACCCATTACTATTGTAGTTGTACCCCTTATTAATATTGTTGTGCCCCTATTGTGCCCATATAGTTACTAATGTGCCCCATAGAAGCCCACTATTGTTATTATTGTGCCCTTACATTATTATTGTTATGTAGGCTCTGATTATGTTATGACCCCTTAGACTCCTATATATAGAAAGGCGGTCTTTTCATTTGTATCATCCAAGAATTGTTCATTTATGTAATGTAAAGGAGGTTGCCCCCTCAAAGAAGCTGAATTTTAAGGCGTTGATCTCTCTTTTCTATCTTTTTGTGAGCTGGTTTCATAACATTTAGTATCAGAGCTTTGGATTCTAGGGTTTCGCTGCTCCGAACAGGTCATCGTGGCATTTTCGCTATAACTTTTTTTCGGCGACGTTTCAGAAGTTGAAAAAAAACCCAATTGAGAAGACATCGCGCTAAATCTCAGGTCCAAATTTCAGAGCATTTTGCGCTATAATTACGGAGATATGATCTGAGGAAGTTGGTCTTTTTGCAGACCCCTGAATTACATTCCAAACAGGTGACTTGGGGAAAATCGTCATAACTTTTTCTCTGAGCATTAGATTGAAATTTCGTAAAAAGGTGCAGAAAGAGGACAGACTGTAGTTTCTTCTATATATTTTTCAAAGCCAGAGGTCGAAACAGTGACTCGTGGAACGTCGTACAAGTTCGCTCTACTAAATTAGTCTATAATCAGGTCACTGTGGGAGATTTGGCATAACTCTTCATTGGAGAATCCAATTGGGGTCAGACTGGTGGCATTGGAAAGAGGACAAAGAGGGCTACCGCAGGTCGCAATTTTAGAACTGGATGATACGAAATTACAGAGATACATCAGAGGCAATATCGAACTCCTACAAAGTGAAAAAAGGTGTGTATATTTTTTTAAATGTTTGCTCAAGCTTGGTTTGAAAAATTATTTTGAAGGAAATCAAAGGGCATAGTGAAGCATTATTATCAGTAATTGATGCCCCGAAGAAAGAAAATGGAAACACCTAGTAGGCGACCTGAAAGCTCTAGCATGACTCATGAAGAAGAGGAAGAAATGCAGCATGATATATCAAATTACAAGACCAAGTGCAACAAATTTCACTCTCACAAAATCTAACAGAAGTTAAGATAAATGGCGTGGAATCTAAGATAAAGGGCGTGGAAGCTAAGATTGACAATTTGAAGATAGATTTGAAGACAGATTTGACAAATTTTCTACAAAAAATACTTACTAATGGTGAAAGGGTAGTAAAGGAAACTCATGATGTGAACAAAAGAAATGTTAATCATGATTTCATAGATTCTAATGTTGGACCAAAGACCCACCATATTCCAAAAATCGATTTGAGGAAGTTCAATGGCAAGGATCCTGCGACATGGATATTATAGATGGTGCAATTTTTCGATCTCAATAATGTGCAAAACACACAAAAGGTGCGTATTGCAACTTTATATTTGGATCCAAATCAGTTTGTATGGTATCAATGGCTTTTCTCTCTAAACGATTTATCACTTGGGCAATTTTTATGGAAGAATTGATAGCACATTATGAGGATACAAAAAGCAACACTTTTTTTAGCCAATTGATAAGTCTCAAACAAAAGGGTCAATAATGGAGCATATTGAGGAGTTCCCAACATTGAACATAAGGGTAAAAGATATTCCAGAGGAGCATAGGATTGATGTGTTTATAGGGTCTTTAAAGGATAATATCCAACATGATGTTCGCCTTTGGGAACCTGATTCATTAGAGAAGGCATTCAGGTTAGCGAGAAAAATGGAAAGCAAAATTATGCAACCAGGAGCATACCAGTCACAACTATAGAGATGGAAGTTTTGTTGCCCCTAGCTTTCCACAACCTATAAGGTTGACACCACAACAATTGGAAGAAAAAAGAGCAAAAAGGGCTTTGTTACAGTTGTGATAACAAATACACTAAAGGTCATAAGTGTGCTGAGAAGAAATTATTCTACATA
>APFE030034983.1:110884-132869 GCA_000404065.3 Pinus taeda | reverse complement strand
ACACTGAAGAACAGGTACCCCATACCCAGGATCGATGAGTTGATGGATGAGTTGAGAGGAGCACGGTTCTTCTCAAAGATTGATTTGAGATCTGGGTACCATCAGATTTGTGTGAGGGAGCAGGACATTCCCCAGATTGCCTTTAGGTGTCACTATGGGCACTTTGAGTTTTTGGTGATGCCCTTCAGGCTAACCAATGCCCCAGCTACATTCCAGTCCTGCATGAATCACATCTTCCGCAATCACTTAAGGAAGTTCGTGTTGTTCTTTGATATCATCCTCATTTACAGCAAGACTTGGGAGGAGCATCTCCAGCACATTGAGACAGTATTGCGCATCTTGGAGGAGCAGCAGTTCTATGCCAAGCTCTCCAAGTGTGAGTTTGGGTTGACGGAGATGTTGTACTTGGGATACATCATAGGGGTGGACAGAGTGAGGGTCCACGAGGAGAAGATCAGGGCCATCAGAGATTGGCCGGAGCTGAGGAACGTGACAGAACTTTGAGGATTCATTGGCATTTGTACTTACTACCGGAAGTTCGTCAAGAGTTTCTCACAGCTTGCTGCACCCCTAACAGATTTGACGAGGAAGGGGGCATTCAGTTGGTCGGATACAGCACAGCAAGCCTTTGACAGGCTCAAGGAGGTTATGAGCAACTGCCCAGTGCTTGCATTGCCAGATTTTACGCACCCATTTGTTTTGGAGTGTGATGCGTCGGGAGAGGGGATCGACGTAGTGTTGATGCAAGGTGGTCACCCTATAGCCTTTGAGAGCCGGAAGCTCCTTCCACACGAGAGGTTGTATTGTATATATGACAAGGAGATGCTGGCCATTATGCATGCATTGGCCAAGTTCCGGCAGTATTTAGTGGGTAACAGGTTCAGGGTGAGGACTGATCACAACAGCCTCAGGTTCTTTTTGGAGCAGAAACAGCTACAGGAGAGGCAGCAGAAGTGGATCAATAAGATCCAAGCATATGACTTTGACATTGAGTATGTCAAGGTTAAGAACAACGTGGTAGCAGATGCCCTTTCGTGTAGACCAACCACGTTGTCTCTTATGAGCTTGGACACAGACTGGAGAGCTCAACTCTTAGTAGAGTACTCCAAGGACAGATTTGCATGTAAGGTTCTGGATGGGCAGGTGGCGGATGACAGGTACAGGGTGGTCGATGAGATCATCTACTACAGGGACCGGATCTTCTTGACTAAGGGATCTCAGCTCAAGAAGAAGATACTTCAAGCATCACATGATTCACCATTGGCCGGCCATCAGAGGTTTACCAAAACCTACAGGGCCATTAGAGAGAGGTTCTCATCGAAGGGCCTCAAGGAGGACGTACTCCAGCATCTCCGGGAATGCGATATTTGCCAGAGGAACAAGGGGTAGATGAGCCATCTCGCAGGATTATTGCAACCTCTTCCCATTCCGGAGGGGAAATGGGAGTGTATTTCAATGGACTTCATCACAAGGTTGCCCATTGTACAGGGCAAGGATTGCATCTTTGTCGTCGTTGATCGACTGACAAAGTACGCACATTTTTTCGCCATATCCGCACACTACACAGCAGCGCAGGTGGCCGAGTTGTTCTTCAGAGAGGCCTTCAGGCTACATGGTCTTCCTAAGACCATTACCAGTGACAGGGACAGTCGTTTCATGGGTGGGTTTTGGCAAGAGCTTTTCCGGTTGGTGGGGATGGAGTTGACATTGAGTACCAGTTATCACTCACAGACAGACAGGCAGACAGAGATAGTTAACAAGTGGCTGGAGGGCTACTTGCGTAACTATGTCAGTGGGCAGCAGCGAGCATGGCTGAAGTGGATGCATCTGAGGGAGTACTGCTACAACACTACGCATCACATGTCCATTGGTATGCCACCATTCTATGCTTTGTATGGATATCATCCTTTATCTTTTGTTGACGTGATGTTTGGTGCTAGCAAGACTCCGAGAGCCAGGATATTCTCCGAGCTCTCAAGGATAATATGGCTACAGCGTAGAACCAGCAGACGCTGTATGCTGACAGGGGTCGGGTAGAGAGACACTTTGAGGTAGGGGACTTGGTCTACCTACCATTACATCCATACCAACAATCGTCACTGAAGCAGAAGGGGGCTGGGAAGCTCAAGCCCCGCTTTTATGGGCCATACAAGGTGATACACAGGATTGGACAGGTTGCGTATGAGTTGGAGCTGCCCCAAGGCAGCAAGATTCATAACATTTTTCATGTATCATGCCTGAAGAAGGCATTGGGGCAGCATGTGACAGTGACAGATGAGCTACTACCCACGGATGATGAGGGGCATTTGGTGTTGCAGCGAGAGGCTATTATTGATACCAGGGAGAGGCAGCTGCGAAGCAGGACAGTCTGGGAATTCTTGGTGAGGTGGAATAATTTATCGGATGAGGATGCCACTTGGGAGAGTGAGAAAATTTTACAGCATCCATCACTTCAGTTGCTTGAGGACAAGCAACATTTTGCCGAGGGAGACTGTAATATTCCTAATTAGCCATGGCTAATTGGAATATTCTATTTTGCTCAATTTTGCCTTCTATAGTTAGTTATAAATTAAAAGGTGAGGAAAGGGGGAGAGATAACTCACTTTTTGAATAAAGTCACTCCCTAGTAGCACAACGTTGTAACTTAAAAGGGGAGCCAAGGGGGGCCAAAGGACCACGTAGAGAAGGAGTCTCACGTAGACACTTGGAGGGACTACGCAGATGGAGAGGAGCACGTGGCAAGAGAGAGGCTACATTGGAGGAGGTGGGCCCTAGGGTTTTGAGAGAGGCCAATGCTATAAAGGAGAGAGGAGCCTCCTCATTTTGGCATTCGATTATGTTGCATTTCAGCTAGTCACTTCGGCTTAGAGCACGCTAGCTGTTTAGCCTATCTGCAGCACTGTTTAGTGCATCGAGTGTCTCCGTTCGAAGATCTCACCCTTAGCCCCAGGGGACTTCGAATGCCTGCTCGAGCAAGGTAGTTTTCAGCATTCTTTTGCAAGAGGATCGATCTTTGGAGTTGAGGAGGAGCTGAGCATTTTGATGACTGCGCAATCTTGAGAGAGGAGGACACAGTCTCTTCTAATAGGAGTTCCGGATTGGGTTTATGTGGAGGATTTGCGCTGGGAGATTGAGCAAGGGATCAGCCCTTGCATATTGGAGGATTTTGGCAGAGTTTCGGGCAGAGTTTTGGAGGTTCTATTCAGTGGCAGCGTAGAGCCTTGAGGAATAAGCATAGATCCTCAAGGGGGTGATTTTCGGAGGTCAACTATTTTAGAAAAGCTTTCTAGACTTTTCTGGGTTTATTGAGCAGAGGTTGATTCCAGAGTTTCAGCATTTTCTAAGGGGAACGGCCCCAAATCCTCACTTGATTCCAGCAGAGCAGTACTCCGACAACTTGGACGCTATTGAGAGAGAGGCCACTTCCTTACCATTCTAGGTGTCTTTCTTCACTTGCCTTGTGCAAGTCGAGGTGCTATCTTTCTGATCACCTCCTGTACTCTTTCCATTACTCAGTATAATAAAATGGCTTAGCATTTCTCTCTGCATTTCTTGAGTATCTGCTTACATTCCATGTATATATTATTGTATGTTGCACGACTGTTATTTTTATCTCTTGAGAGTCCATCTCTGGTTGGAGTGTGCTTGTGTTTGAGGAATATCCTTGAGAAGGGATACTACAAGAGGCTAAGCCACATGAGATCTCCAAAACCTAGAAATGGTTTGTTCAGAATCTAACCAGTTTGGGAGATATTAAAATAATTAATATTTTTAATGGAGTCCCTAACCCTAAACTTACGGAAAATAAAAATTAATGTGAATTAATATAAAACTTGTTAGAAGGGTCCAAAAGTCATGGATCAAGCCGGATCTAATCTTAGTCGTTGATTAGGGACTTAATCTCGGTCGTTGATTTGTCAACGAGAAAAGTATAAAAGGAGGCTTGAGGGTCACTTGGAGAATACACCGAGTTGATCAAGATTTTCATTTTCTGGGGCAGGGTTTGCTGAGGAAGTTGAAAGAGTGATCAGAGTTGCAGTTGAGGGGCAGTGAATACAGAAGCAGAGCGGCAGAGATAGTACTAGGAGGATTAGCACAAAAGCCAGAAGAAAGGGACGCAGGGCCAGCTAGAGGTTCACGCAGAGCCAGCCAGGGCTCACGCAGAGGCAGCCACGAGCTACACGGTGCCTCATGTTGGAATTTCTAAGTCTGACACATTAGAAACCCTTCATGCACTTTACTGATTTATTCCTACCTACTTGTTCTGTTAATTAACAAGTTATTTACCATGTAAATACTGGAAATAAATACAAGTACATGCTCAACACATTACAAATCATCAACTGAAGGAAATAGAAACAAGCACACAAGTGACACCGTTGTTTTTGGATTAATGTCCCCGGAAAAACCCAATGCGGGAAAACTGGTGCAGCGATTTGAGGGTTTGATTTATTAAGCAGTTTCAGAATACAATCTGGGTGCCAAATCCGACTCACCCAACAGAGAAAAATCTCGACAGTAGTACCTCTCTACTCGGAAGCAGATATTTCAGCTAAAACCCCAAATAAACACTCTGGTAGCTCCACAGCTCCAATCTACCCCACGAAACCCCAGCGTCAGCCTCTCTCTGGCCCAGTGTTAGCCCAACATCACCCTGGCTTGGCCTGCGTCAACCTCTAGAGGCACTGCATCAGTCCTCTGGCCCTTTATGTCAGTCCTCTGGCCCTCTGCGTCACCCACGCTGGCCCTCTGAGGCACTGCACAACTCCTGGCTGCCTCTGCTTGAGCCCTTAGCTACTTTTGCGTCCCTCTCTCTGGCTACAGCATTGATCCTCCCGGTGCTATCTCTGCCTCTCTATTATGTATTCACTGCCCCTCAGCTGCAACTCTAATCACTCTCTCAACTTTCTCAGCAAACCCAGCCCCAGAAAGTCGAAATCTTGATTTCTTGGTGTGTTCTCCAAGTGACCCTCAAGCCTCCTTTTATACTTTTCTCATTGACAAATCAAAGGCGGAGATTAAGTCCCTAATCAACGGCTAAGATTAGATTTGGCTTGATCCGTGTCTTTTGGACCATTCTAACACAGTTTTATACTAATTTACATTAATATTTTAATTTCCCTAAGTTTAGACTTAGGAACTCCATTAGAAATATTAATTATTTTAATATCTCCCAAACTATTTAAAATCTACCCAAACCATTTCTGGGTATTGGAGATCTCACGCGCTTTAGCCTCTCCACCAATTTTCATGGCTAGAGCACATCCACTACTACCCCAAATCAACACCTCAAAGAGCCAGCGTGGGTGACACAGAGGCTCTAAGGGCTGATGCAGTGCCTCCAGACGCTGACGCAGGGTGAGCTAGGGTGACAGCTAGGCAGACAATGGGCCAAAAAGGGCTGATGCAGTCGCTAGAGGCTGACACTAGGGTTTTTCGTGGGGCAAATTGGAGCTGGGAGATGTCGGAGTGTTTATCCAACGTTTTAGCGAGAATATCTGCTTCCGAGAGGTACTACTATCGAGATTATTCTTTGTTGGGTGAGCTAGTTTTGGCACCCAGATTGTATTCAAAAACTGCATATTAATAAAACCCTAAGATAGCTGCACCGGTTTTCCCGCATTGAGTTTTTCCTAGGACATTGGTCCAAAAACAGCAGTGTCACTTATGTGCTTGTTTTGTTTCCTTCAATTGATGATATGTAATGTGTTGAGCATGTACTTGTATTTATTTTCAGTATTTACATGGTAAATAACTTGTTAATTAACCAGAACAAGTAGGCATAAATAAATCAGAAGAGTACATGAAGGGTTTCTAACAATCAGACTTAGAAATTCTAACAATTAGACTCATACCTAGAGTTCCTTGCCTTCTTGGAGGGTTGACACTTCCTTGATTTCAGGCATTCCTCTTTCCTTTGCCATTGAACCTGCCATTCCTTTGATTGTGGTTGGAATTGCCCCAGGAGTGATGTTGATCATCGTCGTGAGATGTGTCCTTCCTATTTGGACAATCCCTCGCATAGTGGCCGAATTTATTGCAAACGAAACATCTTCCCTTCCTTCCACCTTTCAATCCGGCCTTTCCTTTGGATTTAGACCCAGAATTATTTCTCCTTTTAGCCTGAGAGGAGAAAGCAGTGGGGTTGCCTTTAAATGAAGGCATTTCCTGCGCTTCCATCCTAGTCTCTTCTTGAATGCATCTTGCCATCAATTCCTCAAATCCCGGAATTACATTATTGTTGAGAAGAGTGGTTTTAAATACATCCCATTCAGATGGGAGCCTCCAAGAGTTGTGATAGTCAGTTCCCTGTCAAGAATGACTTCCCCAATCGATGGGAGATCATTCTTGATCTTGATGATCCTTAAGAAGTAGGATTGCATATCCTCATCTTTGCCCTTCTTAATTTCCTTCAGCTTATTTTTGAGGATCTGCAGCACTAACTTTAAACAAGCTTACCAGTCTATCGTAGATCTCCTTGGAGGTGTTCAGCTCCGAAACGTAGGCCATCAGGCGCTTGTCAATTAGAGTCTCGAATGATCTTCTTTGTTTTGACTTCACCCTTAATCCATTTGTTCCTTACAGCAGCGGGTGCATTTGATGGAGGCTCTGTAATTCTGCCTCTCACATAGTCCAACACTTCCTGCTCTTCCAAAATCAGATCGAGAGACATCTTCCATCCGTGATAGTCAGACTTCTCACGGAGCTTGTCTTCAGCGGGGAAGTGTGATGAGGAACCCATGAAGTCTTAAGACTTTTTCCAACAGTTTTCGGTGATTGCTCTTGCTCTTTCTCTTACTTGGACTTTGTCTTCACCTCATCTATAATACCATGTTAAGTTATGGTATGTTATATGCTTAATGCAATTTACTTCAATTTCTTCTTATTAGCCCAATGTCAATTTCACTGTTTAGCAATCACATTAACATAAAGTATTATACTGATAGAACATAAATAAATTGACAAAAGACAAGCCAAGACAAGAGACACTAGATGTGGCGGCTAGCCAGAGACAAACCCCAATGTGGGGAAACCCGTTCATCAATTCTTCTATAATCTTCAATAATTCAGCACAGAGAGAGAGATAGTACAATATCACAACTCTGATATTTTATATCAGCAATAATAAATCAAAGGCCAGCAAAGTCAAAGCAAGTCAAACAGCTCCGAATTGACCTCTAGTCAACCTTGAAGAACTCGGTCTTCAACAGCAAACTTCGATAGCCCAAAACAGCCCTCAGTCAATGGTCAAAACAACAATCAATAATCAGCAGCCTACGGTCAGCCCTAACCAGTCAACGTTGGTCAACAATTCAGTCAACGTTGGTCAAGGCAGCACCCAAACAACATGCACTGGTCAACGCTTGGTCAAGACATCATTTAATAGCCCCTCTCCTTAGTCAATGCAGCCCAGAAAAGCCAACGCTGCCCAGAAAGTCAATGTTGCCCTACAAATAGTCAATGTTGCCCTAAAACAGAAAATTCGTCCTTCCTCTTGCACGTGTGAGAGAAACTGCTCCTACGCTAGCCCAATGAGATGAAGAGAGAGAAAATGAGTGTTGAGATGATGTGAAATAATGCCACAAGGTATCCTCCTTTTATATGAATCGTTGAGGTTAAGCTCGGGTTGTGCCACACACTTTATCTTCCGATCTTGACAAATTGTCAAGTATATACAAATGAATTCATATCTCCATAAATACATGTCAGAATCAGATGATCGTTAGATCAATCCTACACCTCTCGACGAGAGGACTCCAAGAAAAATATCAAATGCCATAAATAATATGACCCACATGGACTTTAGCCCTAGTTGCCAATTTTAACAGTTCCCCAATCCCTCAAATCCTTATTATAATTGGTATCATGGATGGTTCTTGAAGAATTGTCTTTTCAAAAGGAATGGGACCAAGTGGAACCGGTCTAGGGTATGAGGAAAAAATGTAGCAACCAATGATATTCTTACCCTAGACAAGGTGGGGGAAAGGATCAAAAAAAGATTTTTTACCTAAAGGTGTTGGTTTGACCCTATGAGGTAATAGCCTTGGGGATGTCAGGGCAATTTTAATCTTGGAGTTAGGGCTTGGATTTTCTCCCAACTCCACTGTTATAATGGCTTCAAAATTGGAGGATAGCTTGAGGAAACACCCACACAGGAGACCCCAGGAGATCGAACTTTTTGGAGGGCTAGCTTGTCAAGAAATTGATGCCCTAGGTACCCCAACTTGGCTAGACCTAGAAGGAGGTGAAAGAATGTGATTTTTAGTGACCACACTTGGTAGATCAATGCCTTAACCTTTGGGAGAACGTAGTCTATGATGAATATGAGTAGGATTTATGGATTCTGTTGAATTTTCTAAGTCTATCCGTTAGAAAAATTACTCTGTATTCTGCTGGTTCATTTCTTCTACTTGTAAATTCTAAACAAGTTATTTAAAACATTTAAATACCGAAATAAACACAATACAATCACAACATCTACAGATCATCGGTTGAAAGAAAACAAACACACAAGTGACACCGTTATTTTATGTCCCCGAAAAAACCTAATGCGGGAAACCCGGTGCAGCTATTCTGAGGGTTTATTATTATGCAGTATTTCTTTGAGTACAACTGGGTGACTAATTGGCTCACCCGAAAGAGAAAAATACAAGGCAGCGATACCTCTATATTTGGAAACAGGTATTCAGAAACCTTGTCCCACGAAACCCTCTCCGGCGATTCTAAAGCTCAGCGCTGGCCCTTTTGGCCTCTGTGTCAGCCCTCTAAGGCACTACGCAGCCTTTGGGACCCTCTGCGCCACTCCAGCAACCTCTGCATGGATGATGCAGTCCCTCTGGCCTCTGCGTTATCTCTGCTGGGCTCTGGGTGGCCTGAACTGGTTGTTGCTCTCGCTCTCCCTACTTCTGCGTTGGTCTCTTAGTACTTTCTCTGCCTCTCTGTCCAATACTCACTGCCCCTCGCTGTTGATCACTGATTCACTTTTGCTTAGCAACCCCGCTCTAGCAAAATGAATAATTGATCACTTTGGTGTGTTGTCCGACTGACCCTCAAACCTCTTCTTATACTTTTCTTGTTGCTCCTTCAACGGCCGAGATTAAATCTCTAATCAACAACTAAGATTAAGTTTGGCTCCATGACTTTTGGAACCTTCTAACCCAATTTTATATTAATACCTATTAATATTTTATTTTTCCTAAGTTTAGGCTTAGGAACTCCATTAAAAATATTAAATATTTTAATATCTCCCAAACCGGGTACAATTTGTCCAAACCATTTCTAGGTCTTGGAGTTCTCATGTGCTTGAGCCTCTCCACCAATTTTCACAGCTAGAGCACATCCGATGCTACCCCAAATCAACAAAATCCTAGTCAAGGAGGCGTCAAGTTCACTTCGCTAGCCTTCTAGATCAAGGAGAAGCAACCATGCAGCTTTTATACTTCGATGTGCAATGGAAATGGCTTATCAAGGTCAAATTCTTTAATAGAATCACCCCTAGGAGATTTCGCTCATATTACATGGCCCATGCATTGAGTGATGCTATAATAGGGACAAATTCCACAATTTTAAGCAGTAAATGCATGCAGTAGTTAGCCCTAGAATAGTGAAAATCCCAGTCCAACTTATATGACAAAAGTAAACAAGTATAACATTAAAAAGCATATACTTTCATGTAACAGAGTATATCCAACCATTCACAATTGAAAGCAGAGAAGATAGACCAATATCCACACATCCAAATTCATCCATAAAGCTCTAATTCATCCTCTAGAAAAAGTGCAAAAATCTCAAGAGAGATAAGAGATCCAAACCAAAGTGATGATGAGCAAACAAATTCATCTCACTTTGTATTTATACACAACTTAGGAGTTTGAATTAGCCTCTTTGGCCTACATAAGCCCCAAAAATAAAACAATGTTCTAATAATTCAACTTTTGGTGACAATCCTATCAAACTAGCTCATAAATGAAAAAGTAAGCCTCTCAAGAGGTCAAATAATAATCTATGCATGTCTTAGGGCCCTCTAAGAGACTTAATGATGCCCATGGGTGCCAAAATGAAGAATAGGACCCTCAAAAGCAATGGACAAGGGGTTGGCCCCTTGTAATAACATATGGTGCTCCAAATGACATGTGGGGGCACACAAGTGTCCTAATGGGTCTATGCATGTCTTAGGGCCCTCTAAGAGACCTAATGAGGCCCATGGGTGCCAAAATGAAGAATAGGACCCTCAAAAGCAATGGACAAGGGGTTGGCCCCTTGTAATAACCTGTGGTGCTCCAAATGACATGTGGGGGCACACAAGTGTCCTAATGGGTCACTAAACAAATCAAAGACGCATGTAGATCACCTGCAAGGGCTAGGATGATAGTGTAGGTGATGCCACATTATCGTGCAAGTCTTGGATCATATGCCAAGCGTATGGTGTAGATCTGGGCCCAACGAGGCATGATGGACCAGGTGCATCCTCCTCGTCCAATAAGTGAACCACGAGCAATCTCTGAATGGTTGTGGGGATCTATGCAGTGCAAGTTGTTGTTGTGGAGGCCCATGGCTCTCAACGCTCACCCTACATGTGCCATTGTAGCCCTCTAGAGGATTAGCACCCCGTAAAAGGAGACCAAATCCAAGATGGAAACCATCTGCAATCCTGCATAATATCCAATGCACCCCCTAGCCTTCCAATACAACAAGTCATTAGAGAAATCGAGTAAATGAGCTTACCAAATCATGGACCACAAGTGGGGACTTCATAATGGTCTGCCCTTCCATAATGGGCTTCGAGATGTGCCAATGTCTCCTAAACTCTAAACGGGGTTAACCAATAATCCTATTAGGTGCTTTCTACTTCAAAGGGGACAATAAAGTCAAGGTACATCCCTCAAAAGTTGGTGGCATGTGACAAATAGGTGAATGAAGTAGGGAATGAGAGGGGGCAGCCCTGGGTCACATGCTAGAGTACAAGGGTAGCTAATCAGAGGGAAGCTCACACTTGAGTTTATAGTGTATAGGAGGGAGCAATCGTGGTACATGAGGTGCTCCAGCCTTGATTTTTGCACCCTTCTTTATATGCCTTTTGCCTTTCTATGATTTTCTTTGATTAACTGCTTGGGGCTCAAGGGATTAGAGCATGATGGATAAGTTATAGCAGTGAATTCCCCCTTTTAAGGTGGGCGATTCATCGTCCACTAGGGGTTGGGACAATCATGGGCTCCTATATGATGAAGAAGGCTTATAGAACCTGTAGGAACCAAGGTGATGGCCATGATGATGGGGTAGAGCTCATGTATTGGGTTTTGCCCAAGTGGTAGATGTATTTGTCCCGACCATCTTTTGCATTTTGTGGTACATTTTCCTGTTGAATGTGGCCATATATGCTTTTATCTTTCTTTTCCGCTGCATCAACCTATGGGCTTCATCCCAGGCCATGACCCAAGATGTGGGCATCAGGAAGGGGCAAGCTAACCCTATGTGGACCCAATGGAGGTAGGTGTACCCAAGCGGGAGAAATGACGAATGGGGTAATAATGAATGGCAAAAGGGTAATATAAGCGAATAAGGGAGGGGACCACGCAACCAAAATCAAGGTTTCCCGTGAAATACAATCCCCGGAACCAAATGGTCAGTAAAAGAGATCCCACGGGACTAGAATCCAAGGTTAATTCCTAAAAGGGGTCTAGGGGAGAAAATCACAGACCTAGCCCATTCTTTCCGCCGAATCCCCCCATTAATCCATGCCCAGAAGTGTCTATGATAAGCAAATTACAATACTCAATTGCCAAATGACAAGGCATACCTTTAGATTCTGGAGGCCCGCCTTCAAACATACGATCATGGACGATGGGTAAGGGACCACATGGCTGGCTCAAGTTGCAGAGAAAATGGCACAATGAGCTAGTTGGTGGTTGCAAGGGGTTGTTGGCTACTGGCTGAGGACCATCTTGGAGAAAAAAATTCTCCTAGGGATATTACCCACAAAATGGTGGGTAACATCTGGCTCCAACTAGAACGTGATCTCTCGAAGAAGTGGGCGAAGCTACACGAATGGGAGGTCACGAGAACTCCAGCAATCTCTTGGTTACTATAGACATGTCACCTACACATATAAAAGATGGAAAAACACGGGGCAGCATGCTTTCGCGATGTCTCATGATCGCACATGCTAATATGTTAGGCCATAAAATCAACAAAAAATAAAATATGCAAATATGCATCTATCTACCATGAGAAAAATCATATGATGTTATTTATAATGCAGAAATCAGCATGCAATGCATCCTACTCTACCATGCATATGATACAATGTCAAGCCTCAAGGAAGGAGCTGATACAACTTAATTTGACTAGCTCGGCCAAAGCTCGTCGTTAAGTTTAGCAATGTAGTAATAGTCATCCCCAACCCTTCCATGAACCCTGATAAGTGCGGGATCTTTATCTACCAAGACTAAATCCCCTTTTGATGAATCTAGGGCACATGTAGTTAATGAGATTCTTCTTGACTTGATAACTATTTGTGAGGCGTTTTAATTTTCTTATTAGCACAATCTTCTCTTTGACATTATTGGAGTGCGTGTTTCTTATTTCATCAAACAGCTATCAAAAACAAAGAGACAAGAACACAAGATGTTGGCATTCTGCCAGGGCCAAAACCTCTCCCTCTTGGAGAGGAAAACCTGCACATAATTCTTCTTATAGAGATTCCAATTGACGAAGACCAACACCATGACCCTTGACTATCTATGCCACTCCAAGACCAAGACACCAATCCTCTTCTTTGTCAATGTTGAAATCATCTTCATCATTGTTGCTTCACTGAGGTCATCATTACAGTAGTACCATTGTTACACCTTCATCTAGATGATTGTTGCACTTTTACTGAGATCATCACTATGTCAACTAGATCTTTATATTGGCCTTGTCTTCATCGAGATCATGACAATGTTTACATGATTACTTCCATGAGAGTATAGATGTTACTTAGAATGTATGTCGAGACAAAGAACATTATTGTAGGATCACCGAAGTTCTTATCATACTAGTTATGTCAAGAACGTGATTGTGTCTTTCTTACTGATGTCTTCACCGAGATTGTAACTATATTCTTCTTGCACCGAGAACACAGTTATGCCGACACTGTGAGAGAGTGTATTCCCTGTCATACCCATCCAAAGGTCATGGTATCTTACTACAACCGAGATACTGTAATATTCCTTCATTCGAGGTTCTAGTAATATTGAACTTGATCGAGATTTCTGAGAGGTATGCGAGATCTTTTAGACTACGATTACCTACTGTAATCACCACCAAAACTTCAGAGATATCCGCAATATTTTTTATGCCTGTAATGTGGATACTTTCCACGCCTACATATAGTAGTTAGGTTCCATAAATAAGCCGACATGACCACTGAACCGGCTTGTCATCTTTTATGAGTCAACTTGATGGTCTTTTAATTCGATTTCCAAGTCGATGTGACAGAGAGGATGGTGCTTTTCATTTGGAGGGTTGCTAGACACTAGGTTGACCCATTTTCATTACATAGATGCTCAAGTAGAGCTCTTCAATATAATCTCGACTCTTTGACTTTCCTAGAGCTATGGAATGAGCAAGAAACTTATTCATATTAATTATAAAAATAATAATTATTTTTCTTGACAAGTACAAAGATCAAAATTACATTGACAAATACCAAGCCTAGTTACCCTTTCCATCAACATCCCCAACCTTATATTCTTTCTTAGGCTTCCACTTTTTGCTTGTTTGAGAGATTGGCCGCTTGAGGATTCGGATTTTCTGAGTAGGGAGGATATGGGAAGGTTTCTCGACCTCGCATGTCTCATAATATGATCCAGGCTTGATCACGTGCAACAAATAAGCAGACTCCCTATAAAGGATAAAAGGCATGCCATCAGATTGCGAGATGGTTGTGTATGATAGGTCCATTTGAACATGCCCCCCAACAGTAGCTCCCCATTTCTGAGATAATAACTAAAGAAATTTCAACCCTGACTCCAGTGATTAGTTTTCATTATCACTCCATGCATTTAGTTTTAAATCCAAACATGATAAGAATTCTAAAATCTGGAAATGACAATATTTTTCTGAAAACACAAATTTAGAGATTTCACAACTACTGAAATTTCAGAAATAAAACACAGCAAAATTATGACAGCCACACACAGAAAAATAACACAGTGATTTTTTATTAATATGACCCTAGAAAAACCCCCTACAACTCTTGGGGAAAACCAGTTTGAGAGCTCCTTTATTTCTGAAAATGTTTTTACAGTGAAACTAAAATACACAGTAAAAAATTCCAGCAACCACAAATTACAACTTATCTCAATTTCCGTGCTTGCACTCCGCGTCGAAAATCGTGCCAATCATCAAACAATCAAAACAAAATTTTTCCAGCAATAAAACAGCGTTAAATGCTATATGGCCAGCCTCAAAAAACATGCCCATAACTTGTACGAACCGTACAGATTTCAGCAGTACGGCTACCTCGAAATTCGTGCCTTTTCTGATGTTCCTTTTCTTTGATTTCTGTGTTGTCCCTCTTCCTCAATTTCTGTGCCTTTCTCCTATTGTACGGTTTTGCCTTGGGATGCATGCCAATAAATGTTGTGGCCCAGATTCGCTGAAATGTCTTCTTGCTACTCTCCTTCACTTCCTCACTACTCAGAAATTTTCTCCTTGCTCTCTCTTCTCTTTCTCTCAAATGCTCATGAAAGATTGAATTGATTTTTTCCTCCTCTTCTCATTTTATTCTCTAGATGACCTTTTGGGTTACCCTAAGATCTAATGGTTGAGATTCATTTAGATCTAGGGATGAGAATAAATGTGCATTTAATTCTCACTTTCTATATTTTAATTCACCCACTTAAATAAAGACCCACTTAGCCTTTTATTTCCATAGTCACTTTTTGACTTTCTAATTCTTCATTGACTTTAATAAAGTCACATTTAAATTAGAATGTAACTTTACCACTTATAAAATCACTTTTAAATTAAATTGACTTTACCACTTATAAAGTCACTTTAGGAGAAAAGTAAAAAATAAATTTGGACACTTTTCCCTAGGCCAAAGATCAAAGCCTTAGAGAACCACTTGTTCTCTGGTACCCAAATTTTAACACTCCCTCTTACAAAGGAAAGTGTTCCTCACTACTCGCATCTTGTCTCTGAAGTAGATATACTTGCCCTGTGGTAAGGCTTTGGTGAAAATGTCCGCTACCTGCTCATTTGTGGAAATGTACTCAAGTTTGACAGCTCCCTTTTGGACATAGTCTCTAATGAAAGTGATACTTGATTTCAATATGTTTTGACCTGTCACGAAAAACTGGATTTTCCGCAAGTTTTATGCAACTCTGATTATCACAGTAAATTACTAAAGGTCTCAATGCCTAACGAAATAAACCAAACAACATCTTGCGAAGCCATATGGCCTCACAACTAGCCAAACTAGCAGCCATATACTATGCCCCAGATGAGCTCAATGCAACTGACTGTTGTTTCCGACTGATCCACGACACAACTGCCGAACCCAACCCAAAACAGCACCTGGAAGTACTCTTCCTATCTAAAGCACAACCTGCCCAATCTGAATCCATGTACCCTGCTAGTCTCACTCCATCACCCTGTCTATAATCCAGACCAAAATCCACAGTCCCCTGCGAGTAACGAAGAATGTGTTTTACAGCCACCCAGTGCACTCTCTTGGGCTCACACATGAACTAACTCATAGTGTTAACTGCAAAACATATATCTGGTCGAGTGTTGACCAAATACATCAAACAACCAATGAACGATTTGTATAGAGTAGGATCCACCAACTCGGAATCCGAAGCGTGAAGCTTCTTCCAGTTAGTGATCATAGATGTAGACATGGGCTTGCAGTCCTCCATGTGAAATCTGCTAAGAATATCCACAATGTACTTCCCTTGTCCTAGGAAAAATGCCTCTCCTCCTGCCACACCTACAATCCCAAAAAATAATGCATCAAGTCGATATCCTTCATCTCAAACTCTAAAGCAAGATCCCTCTTGCAAGTCTCAATGAGTCTCTTTGCACCAGTGATGATCAAGTCATCAACATACAACACCAAATTGAGAGGCTCCTCACCCACCACAATGAAGTATAGGTTCGGATCAGCCTCACTCTTTGTGAAACCCAACTGCTGCAAGTATGTATCAATCCTTGAGTACCAAGCTCTAGGAGCTTGCTTTAGGCCATAGAGTGCCTTTTTCAATCTGCATACATGGTACTCCTTGCCATGCACCTCAAAGCCCTGCGGCTGCTCATTATAAATCTCCTCCTAAATGAAGCCATAGAGAAATGTGGTCTTCACATCCATCTGGTGGATCTTCCAACCCATCTCTGTTGCAATCGATATAATGGAGCGAATAGATGTATATCGAGCTACAAGAGCGAAGGTCTCCTCATAGTCAACTCCCTCTACCTGTGAAAACCCTCTCGCCACAAATCAAGCCTTGAACTTCTCGATGCTGCCATCTGCAGCATGCTTTATCTTGTAGAGCCATCTGGAAGTAACAACTGATTTACCTTCAAGCCTCAGCACCACCTCCCAAACATCGTTCTTCATAATAGAAGAATACTCCTCCATCATGGCCTCGCTCCAAACCTACTGGCTGGCTGCCTCCTCATAACTAGAAGGCTCGGAGTCAACAATGCTTGTTACCAATGCCATGTAACTATAGAACCGCTCAAGTGGTTTACTCTCTCTAACCTGTCTCTTTGGCCCAACAACTGATGTGGCCTCGCACAAGGTATCTTGAAGCCACTTCAGCTTCCTCTTCCCTGAGCATAATTCTCCCACCGGAGTGAAAGAATCCTCATCATCATCAGAAGCCTGAACTCCTGAAGGCCTGCCAACTGACCTCATGCCTGAATCTATGCCTGTAGATGCTGTAGTACCGTGCAAGTTGTCCATTAGTGGACTACCCTGTGAACTACTCTGCAAACTGCCCTACATGCTGCCCGAAAAACCACCCACCTGACTCTGAGAGCCACTGCTCACTGATGGACCTAACACTGTAATCTATGTACCTCCTAATCCCTGACCACTAGATCCTTGTGACTGACTCAACTGCTCCTGAGGGTCTGGTGACTCTAGATATTGTAACTCTCATGACCTCCTGAAAGCTCTCTCCTCCTCGAACATCACATCCCGCCTGACAACCACTTTCCTCTGCACAGGAATATAAATCCGATAAGCTTTCGAGGTCTCGCTATAACCCACAAAGATGCCCTTGTCTGCAGTTGGCTCTAGCTTGGTCATATTCTCCTTGGGAACATAGGAATCTGTAAGGCACCCAAAGATACGAAAGTGCCCTACATCAGGCTTCTTCCCAGAAAAAGCCTCCACCAGAGTCACATTCCCCAAGGCACGATGTGGACTCCTATTCTGCAAGTACACAGCAGTGTTGCAGGCCTCTACCCACAAAAATAAAGGTAACCCCCGATCATGAAGCATGGCTTCGGCAACCCCTACAATGGATCTGTTCTTCCTCTCCGCAACCCTATTCTGTTGGGGGTTGTAAGGCACTGTGAACTCCCTCTTAATGTCTGCCTCACCACAAAAATCAACAAACTCACTAAGGGTATACTCACCTCCATTGTCCGACCTGAGGACCTTGATCTTCCTACCTGTCTCGGTCTCCACAAGAGCTTTGAACTCTTGAAACCGCATGAAGACCTCACTCTTGGTCTTCAAGAAATAAATCCAAGTCTTCCTGGAGTGGTCATCAATGAATAAAACATAGTACTCATAGCCACTCAAGGATACATCAGACATCCGACCACTCACATCGGTATGAATCAAGTCAAGGATCTCGATCACTCTGTTGTCACTGCTGGGAAAAGGGGATCTGGCAAACTTCCCCATAGCACATCCTCTGCATACATCAAGGTGATCAGAACTTAAATTTGGCACACCAGTGGTGATCTCCCGTAATGTACTCAAGGCCCCATGATACATGTGCCCCATCCTGCGGTGCCAAATCTCACACAACTCTAAACTGCTAGATCTGTTGTCAGTCCTGTCTCGAGTGTTGCTACTCAATGCCATCAAGGGTTGGAATGAGAACTTGTACACCTTGGCATGGCGCACACCAATCTCTCTAGCTGAAGAAGCTGGAGTTCCTCGGCGATATATAAGCACCTGCACTCTCCTAAACAACACATCATACCCTTTGTCCTCAAGTGCTGAGATGGATATCAAGTTCTTCTTCATTCAAGGTAAATATAGAACATCTGACACTTTCAAGGAAGGTTTGGGTCCCCTATCAAATGTCAATGTCCCCACACCGACTGCTCTAACAATGTTGTCATCACCAAGTACTACCTCCATATCAGTATCACCCTCTAAAAGCTCTGAGAAGTACTCTCTGACTCCTATCATTGGCGGGAAGCGCCACTATCAGCATACCAAATGCTAGAAGATGCACTGCTAGTAGCAGGGAATGCAGACTCCCTCTGAATCTATATGGCAGGTGATCTTGCAATAGTGACCTCACAAGCTATGAACCCAAACTCCCGACCCAAGCTATCTATCTCCACAGAAGCTGCCACGGGTTTGTCTTTCCCATTTTTATTCTTCTTCTCCGAACACACAACAATATAGTCTCCCAACTTTTGACAATTCCAACATTTGACTTTGGAATAGTCCTTCTCCTTGTTCTGTTGCTTGCCTTTACCTTTGCCTTTGCCTCCACTGTTGGAAGCTTGCTTCTTTGCTTTGCCCTTCTTGCCTCTTGCTAACAATGCCACATTGTCATCCTCCTCCACCTGTTTGGCTGCCCCAAGATGGTTCTTTCTAATCTCATTCTGCTAAATTTAGGTATGTTCTATGCTAGAGCAATTTATTTCAATTTTCACAGTTAGCTCAATATCTTTTCCTGATTAGCAATCACATCAACATTAAAGTAAATTGTAGATAGAACATAAATATAAATCACAGAAGACAAGCCAAGACAAGAGGACACAAGATGTGGCGCTAGCCAGGGACAAACCCCAATGTGGGGAAACCCTTCGTCAATTCTTCTTATATGATCTTCAATAGTTCAGCAAAGAGAGAGAGAGATAGAGATAGTACATTTACAACAGAAGTCAACACTTTGACTTAGCTAGATAAGAGCATAGATCATCTCCTAGGATGATGATACATGAAATCAGTTGAAGACATGTTGCTTCAACTAATTCTCCAAGGTGACTCCTTCACCTATCATAGTGTTGCATCTCGTCATCATGTTGCACCTCACCGTGCTACACCATGTTGCACCCATCATCACAATGCTGGACCTCATGTTGTTGTTGTCCCAGTGTTTAGCATTGTTGTACATAGTGCCACTGCTGCACCATGCTTATTGTTGTCCCAATGTACTTCCTGCACTGTACTTGTTGTTGTCCATGCTTTACCATGCTGTTGTTGTCCATGATTCTTCATGCTTGCAGCTGTCCCATGTTGCAGTTGTCCCATGTGTCACCAAGCTTGCAGTTGTCCTAGTGTCATTGCAGTTGTCCCATGTATAAGCTTGTTGTATTTAATTGTTGCATGAAGACATGTAGCATCCAACCATGTAGCTGCATCATACATAGTGTTGTACTATGCATCATACCATGCTGCACCCTTTTTACATTACGCTGCATTGCTACCCATCACTATATGTTGATAGCACTATGTTGTACTATATATACAGCGGTCATATACTATGATGTCTATGTCACAGCATTGATCACATCAGGCTGCACTCCTTTGGGGTATACAACACTCCATGTTGACCCAACATGTGGCTCCCACAGTCTATTCCAAATCTGATCCAAATCTCGTCAATATCCTTGACCCAATGCACCTCTAACACTGTTTCAAATCTGCTTGACACTTTGTTGTTCCTGATCGTTCTGTTTAGGGCACTTGGGCATACTGTTGCAGCCCTAAGTTCCTCTCAATAGTCCTCGAACGGCGCTTCAAAAACTACGAACTAGGCAAGGAGAGATGCTCCTCCTC
This sequence comes from Pinus taeda, assembly GCA_000404065.3. Classification (NCBI taxonomy): domain Eukaryota; kingdom Viridiplantae; phylum Streptophyta; class Pinopsida; order Pinales; family Pinaceae; genus Pinus; species Pinus taeda. The sequence continues at coordinate 112,840 of APFE030034983.1, read as the reverse complement.
CAGGCTGAAGGTAAGGGATCAAGACAACCCTCAAATATGCCCACGCTAGGTTTGTTGTAGTGGTATGGCATGTGGCCTACCACACAATACTACTGCTGCTCAAGACACCCTCCAACAATGATACAAACCATCCGTTAGCCTTTAAACCAGTGATGATATTATCGCCGAAATATCGGCAATATTTTCAAATATCGCGATATTTCAGGCCATCCGAAATATCGGCCATAAAAAATCGCGATAATTTCTTGTTTTTAAAATCACGCGATATTTGCGAGAAATTGGCGATATTTCGGAACATAGCGCGATATATTCATAAATATCGCGGGAGGGTTTAGGATATAAGCGCTTGTTTCGTTTTTTTTAATTTACATTTCGTTTTTTCGGCCCACGACTGCCGGTCCCTGTCCACAAGGGTTGCATCCACGACTCTGCCGGTGCTCGGACTCTCCAGCCGCCAGCGAACCAGCAATACGAATCTTAAACCAGGTTAGACGTCGTGTTTTATACTTACCGTATACATGGGAACATGCGCAGGTCATTGGAAGTAATATTATCATTATCTTTAAGAATATGATTATCTTTAATTAGAAGTAATATTATCGGACCTCACATGTATATGGGAGAGCTATAATGTTGTCCTTACGAACATTGAAGTCATACTCTCCGTTTCCATTCTAGAAAACTTATAAAACAAGAGACCGCGTTGAAACCCTGCGTCTTGCTTCGAGTTTTTATTAAAAGAAATCCTTCCTAATCTTCTATATTAATAAATTTATTCATAATTTGAGCATTCTATTAACACAGTATTTTCAAGCATTCCAGAAAACTTATAAAAGAAGAGACTGCATTGAAACCCTGCGTCTTGCTTCTAGTTTTTATTAAAAGCACAGTTGATGGCATCGTCCCCTGCAACACCAGAGTGTTATGAGATTTTGTCGAAAGAATTCTTTTCATGCCAAATTTATAAAAGGAACCCAATAAGCTAAGATTCTGATATATGTAAAAAAGATTGTACTGTAAGGAGTAGGGTGTAGTTTGAGGATTATGCAGAGTATCGAATGGTTTATTTTCAATTTTTTTAATAATAAGTCTTTTAATAATTCAATTCTTGAAAATCAGGACTTTAAAAATCAAGACTCTTGAAAATGAATCACACCAAATAGAGTGAAATAAGCTACTGCCATCACAGCGCCCATGAATGATACCCATGCCATGGAGTTGAGGTTGGGAATAATCGACAGAATTATCACAGGAAACAGCGCCAGCCAAGTGCCCAGTTTTTCCCCTGTGGAAAAAACTCTTCCAAGTTAGAATGGTTATGGAAATTCTAACTGATTGTAAATTTTATTAAGGATGAATTTGCTCTTGTGATGTACAGGTAGACAAAACTTACAGCAAATATTTAATAAACAGGTTACAGAATAGACTTTAAGAATGGGAGAAAATTAGAAATTACACCTACAGCAGTACCTCATTAAACTGTTTGACAGAAGACCTCACTAGGAAACTAAAATGGAAAGATCAATCATCAAAGTTTCAAACCCTTTCTTACAGCCTACAGGCATCAAGATTCAAGCCCTGTCTATGTAATTAAAATTTTAAATTATTAATTGACTTATGCATTCTTTGTTATTAACTTATTTGAATTTTGTAATTTAGTATTACAGTTAATTATTATTTATTAAGTTACTAATTCCAAATTTTTTTTGGTGCTATAGGTTTCTTTTTGAGTTAGCCCACTACAAATATGCCGAAAGCCTTGGACCCATTTTGGGAGTATGGGACCCCTGATGGTGGGAGTCGGGAAAATCTATCATGCAAATTGTGTGGGGCTACGATGACAGGCGGGGTTACGCGATTGAAATACCATCTCGCTAAACTGCCTGGACATGATGTTGGGCTTTGTACAGTTTCTAGTGCGGAGCTTGTACGAAAAGCTCTTGAGGCAATTGAAGA